>CACKRE030001493.1:28058-106898 GCA_902602495.3 Ectocarpus sp. CCAP 1310/34 | reverse complement strand
GGCTTGTTTTACAACGTCGTTGCCAAGCGACGAAAACCCAACCCCGATGGTAAAACACCGGGGGAGGGGGGCACACAGGGGGGGTAAAAAAACAGTCCATGGACCCCCTCAATACCTCTGCGATTTGTTCGAGAAGGCAACGATGCCTTCNGGTAAAAATACAGTCCACGGACCCCCTCAAAACCAGCAGCAGCAGCAGTGCTCTCACTGCTCTGTAGACCGCCAATAAGAGGTCTGCTGCTGCACCTGCTGTCTGTGGGTATGGAGAGATTCCTTCCATCCAGCGGTGCATCGTCTGCGCCTGGCAAAAAACGATGCGAGGAGCCTACATGCACGGTACCGGACTCCACGGACGATGAAGATGGTGGGGGTAGACCAGAGTCGTGCGTAACATCTTCGATGACAGAGGCCGAAGCGGTAGCCCAGAGGAGGTTCGCTCCTACTTGTACGCGAACGGAAAGGATGGGGAGCACCGCGAGCCCAGTACCTGCTCTTGAAAGTTGTGCATTCGTTCACTCACGAAACTCAAGTGAAGCGGCGAGCCAAGGAGGGGGGGGAGCTGCAGGCAACTCTGCGCGACATGTGGAGGTCGTAGAGTGTGCGGTACAAACGACCAGAGCTGTGTTTGGGGTGGCCTATGTATGTCTTGAATGCGTGGGACCGCATGAGACTACTACACAGGAGTGGCTGTACATTGCGATCGACGAGAAATGTGTGCGTGGGTTCAAGCGTTCCAACATAGCATCTTGGTTATAGTGTTGTTTAGTAAAATGGACATAAAAATATGCTCCCTCTCACTTTTTTCAGTCTCCTCTCTCGTCAAACACGTAGTGGAGCCCAATGCGCGTCTATTGAGGTATTCACCGCCTCTATTGGCCCCGGGGATGGTGAGTTGTGGTCCCCTGAATTTTAAGTTAACTTCCCCGCCATAAGTTAACTTTTTTTCGGCAAAACCATGTGTTAACTTAAGCGAGGTTCGACTGTATTCTATGCCTACAGCAGTAGTCTACAGCAGCAGTAGCTGTGCATAAGACAAGAGCCTAGTGGTAGGCGTGCAAACAAGGTCCAAACAAGGTCATTGCGTTGTGGAGTCCCGACCCGGGCATATATTCTAGTTAGGACATCATGGAGCAAGGACATGCCCGTTGGAACACCCAGATGTGTTGCTGGGGGCGTGCTGTCGAAGGCTGCAGCTCCGGTCCGAAAATTCCGCAAATCTGGGTGGTCGCACCAATTCACGATCCGCTGCTGTACGTATGGTCACAGACCAATCCCCCGAACTGCGGGCCGTGCAATGCAGCTAGTGGTGTAAGCTACTGCTGTAGACCAGCAATTCGGGGGATTGGATCTATGACGGCGCGTACAGCAGTGGATTGTGATCGGTATTCAAGTAGACAACAGATTTTTTTGCGAACTTTTCGGACAGCAGCCGCAGCCTTCGACAGCACGACCCCAGTAGCAACAGATTGGCGTGCCATGCCATGCCGCTGCCCCATGATGTCCTCAACTGGAATATGTTCTAGGTCAGGACTCCACACGCCGGAAGGTCGTTTTTGATACATGTTTCGGCCTGCTAATATTGGACTTGTAACACATTGAAACTGGTTGTCATTGTTGGCAACGGTTGTCGTCTCTGTTGTCTGTGAGAAATCCGATCAGGGTCAGAGGGGGTCATGCGCAAGATTCGGCGTCCTGGTTAGCTGGTAGACGTCTTCAAAATCGGACTGCTTCAGCTGTAGCATTCTAGTTTAGCTCGTAGCTTACTCGATACGAAAGGCTCGTTTCGAAAATCGCATCTGTCTTTCCACCGCCAGAGATTGGGTAGAACAGTGGCGCATGGGCCTTGCGGATAGGCTTGCTCGGGCGAACGAGGTAATGCTTTGCAATCCTATCTACTCACACACGAGCGGGAGATACTTTTAATACGATGGTAGATTCGTAAAGAAGCTAGACCTTGGGAAACGTTTTAGACTGGCGTTTCCCGGATCACTGACGACGAGATCTGAACAACTCCGGCTGGTGAGCCCAATATTACATGTATAGAATCTGATTTTCAGGAGGGTCTTCGGCTTGTGAACGCTGTGCGGGATCTCACACGTTGCTGGTGCTGCTTTGGGATTTGAACCCACCCTCGGCTGTTCACCGGCCTTTTTGTTGTCAAACGTTCTGATCAAACGAGATGCCATGGTATGAGATTTGATGGGGAAGCCGCTCAATGAGTAAGCGGTGCGAGTCACGTCAATACATATGGATGGCATGCCGTCGGTGCATATTCTTAATTCCATCACTACGCGCGCTTCTCCATTCCGTTGTAGCTGGTGCTGAGCTATGGCATAGTACGGTGGTACATGTCTGCGCCTCGGCTTACCTCGCAGGCGACTTGGACTGGTTTTTCACAGGTGAGCACAAACCTGTTTTTGACCATCCAGTTCTTGTATGTATTAGTTGGTGACGCGTCATAGGCAGGGAGTATGTTAGCCCCCCAAGTGATAAGGTGGCTGGGGTAGGACGGATTGTTGCTCGGTGTACGTCAATTATTCTTCCAGGTGTGGAAAGCATGGCATTCGTTGAAGGTTTGCAGTTATAGGTATGAACGGCAGTGAGTCATTTGCTGCGGGCCTGCTTTTCACCTATAGACAATCTGGACAGCACACGCTGATCTAATCTATTCTGATGTTATGATGGTAACAAGACATGCTGTGTCTTGTGTTGAGAATCAATTGCAATCACGTGCGCAGGAAATGGAGGTTATCGGTCTAGCCACAGCTACTCTGGTCTCCAAGTACCGCAAGATGGCGACGTTCGACGAATTTCTCGCACGGTTTTTCGTCATCGGAAAGGCTGCTGTGGCAGTCCTCCTGTTTTTCGTGGGCATCCCCCACATGGTGTGGTACCTCATCCTATGGACAGGTATGCTCCCTGTCCATCCCGTTACGCTCTCGAAGGCATGTGCAATTTGCGGTATCGACCAGTATCTGTTTGTTGTTTTGTCCATGGATGAACGCTCGTTGCGTCGTATATATGGTCCGTTTCTTCCACCAAACGGTGCTGTACTGTGGTTAATGACTTCTAGTTGGCAGCTAGCTCCCAACGCGAACCCCGCGCCTCCCAGCTTGTTCGCTGGTGGTGCCGTACCCCCGTTTTGTGTTGCCCTCAGAAGTTTCAACTCTTAACCCGGGAGAGTTCCAGTCCATGGTGAGATCATCGTCAGCACAAGCACCCGGCGATCGAGTTGCTTGGTTGGTTATGTTCCACGCGGACTGGTGCAGCTCGAGCCGCAACCTGCAGCCAATGTTCGGTGCACTTGCAAGGAGGTGCGTGCGATGTGGCTTTCGTTTCATGATATTTTGGTTTCGGTGCACCATCGCGATGAGTGGACTCGACGAGGGTATAGCGTTTAAGGACTTCCTCTTTTTGGGTACGGATCTGTGTTGCGCAACTAACATCGTTATCAAGCGCTTGAGGGCGTATTTTTTACGGAAATGTGCTGCAATGTAGAATTTTCGTTGCCACCCGAATTTACGTGAGTCGATTGCGTTTTCGCACGGGGATCAGAGAGATGACACGAGGGTGCGTTTTGTCTTATTTTCTGACCCCGGCACACCCTCTGGTTACTCCGGCAGACTCACAGGTACACTTTGTCGCAACGCTTCAGCACGGGCCAACCGTTGCTGCCGTGGGTCTTGTCCCTTGCCCCGGCCAACGGTGCGCACCCGCCATCAACTATTATTCGTTGTAAACGTTAGTCAGTGTCGCACAGATGGGAGAGTTGGCATGGTGGCACGATTTCTCCGATTCTTTCGGTAAAGGGACTCTAGGTGAAAAGGGCTGGAGGTTGTTAATATATGAACAATGGGAGTATGCTGCTTGCCCGCCAGAAAATTGAACGCGAGGCAAAGCTATGAACATGATGTTGCAGGACGGAGTGAATGTCGACTCTGGCATATGCTATTGTTTTTATGTGGTCAGATATGCGGACAAGAATCGGCGGTTTGCAGTTGTGGATGTCGTGGCTCATCCCGAGACGGCTGAAGACCTCAACATCAACACGGCCGGAACGAGCAAGCAACTTCCAACTCTGGCACTCTTTGCATCCGGAAGGTGGGCCCGGTTCCTTGTTTTTGACGGGTGCGACATGCACTGCTGTCTCTCGCTGCTTCTATGGTACTGAACTTTGGTGAAAACGTCGCCTCGTTCAATTTTTTGTCCATCAGGGAAGTTTGCAGGCTGCCGACATTTGCTTCGGATGGAAGGGTCATTCGGGCTCGAATGGATGAGGTAAGCAGCGGGCGTGATGCACACGCACTACCTACTCTTTGGCGAATGTATACCCTGCCGGCAGGTCGCTCGACAAAAATTCCATGAGTAGGTAGTACTGTCTGTTCTCTACAACCGCAGGACGTTAGAGTTTGTCGCGGAATCGCGGAATTCACTGTATCCAGGTTCTGTCCCCACAACGGCATTGCCACTGCTGTGTCCATCACCGCATAACCGCAATGTTTGTGCTTTCCTTCCGCGACAGCGTGGCGTGACCAAGTACTTCGAACTAGACCAAGAGTTCAGGACAACCAGCTACTCTCGCCGAGGGTTAAGAGGAAAAAGGTAGCAGATGTCCGAGTCAAATCGCTCTTCACATTCGCGCACCGTTGCATGGTGGGGGTGGGGGGTGGTGAGCGGGGGTGTAGACGAGTTGACCCCTCGAACGAATGGGAACGTGTTATCGTCGGCCTGTTGAAATAATCGAGGGGGGGGGGGGAGATATGCGAAACGACTCCCTCTGAGGTTAGTTCGTCGAGTTTAGAAATCTTGTACCGTGCAGTGATAAAGGGTGTGTATCACCAGGAACCATTGCATGGTGGGGGTGGGGGATAAAGCAGACGATTTGACCCCCTCGAACGAATGGAAACGTGTTCTCGTCGGCCTGCTTCAAGCATCGAGAGGGGGGGGGAGGGGGTGTAGGTGAAACGATTCCCTCTGAGGTTTTTGTAGTTCATCGAGTTCCAAAATTTTGTGCCGTGCGGTGTACAAGGGCGTATTTCACCAGCCGTGGACGTGAACGTCCGGTGATGGCAGTTCGGACATCAGCACTGCTGTTTGCTGACGTGCTTGTGCTTGCAAACGAGCAGGGACTCGGGCTAGGATTTTATCCATATGAGCCAAATGGGACCATCTCTGCAGTCCCTTGACAGGATTCAATGACCTCATGTTACGAAACCGCATATAACCGTCGCCTCCGAACGAAGTAACCACTCATTTGGGCCTTTCTTGTTGGCGTAGGGGCAAAACCCCTATCCCCCGGCAAACTCTATGCAAATCACGGTCGCTCAATCCGGATGGCTGTAACTGGGCCGCGTGCCTGCAGCAATTGTTGGGTGAGCAGCTGCTGCTGCAGATTCAGCAGGTTCAAAGGTAGAGTGAAGCTGCAAACACGATCCCTCTCCGGATTTTGTTGGCCGCTTGCTCAAACTTGGTCTTGAGCTCCATGTTGCCAATCGCTGCGGACGCCTGAAAAGATGAGCGACAACAAAATGTTGATTATAAATTACATTGGTTACTTCGTGCCGACATTTCGATTGCTCTGCGCGTGGCTTGTTCCTGTATCGAGAAGAGCGGTCTAAAATGCGACCGTTTATCTCGACTGTTAATCTCAGGATCCTCAAGCGTATTGGCTTCAACCGAAGCCAAACTACCCGAGGCCTTCCCCATATTTGAGAGAAGCCATGCCCACACTGACCCATGGGAGTCCCATGGGTCGTTTGGGAAAACTGTAAAAGTGTGGTAGACCCAATTCCATGTGGCTCTAACAGTGACTTGCGTGTAGTCTTCTCATAAAGACCTTCGCAGAGGAGGGCCAGTTCCGAGAAATATACACCTGACATGACCACTCTACTGTATCGCGAGTGAAGAGACTGAGCAGCAGCAGGCCGAAGATAAGGGACGCAGCCAACAAGACGGTTTTCAACGCGACTGACGCCGCTATTGCCGTTGGACCATTGCGTGGTTTCTACACTACTGACTACACTTTCAAAGCAGCTCTCTACAACGGAGACGTCCAGCACGTGTTGTTTGCGCCATTGGTGATCGGCTGCTGTGTGGGGTTTGATGCAGTCGAAATTTCCTCGTGGCGGCATGTGGCCTATTAATTGTTTTTCACCTGTGACAATTGTCGAAGAAGTTCTTCGAGGCGCCTGAACACCCGAATGATTGACCCTTCAAAATCATCTGCCCGCTCAATCACCTGCATCGTATGTGAAAATCGGTGTCATTCCTGTGCCTGCGACGACACCGATTTCCAGTCACATGCGGTGGAGCCTATCGAATCACGCAGGACCCTACAGCCGGTTGCAAGAGTGGTCCACAAGTCATGTCACGGGTGCGCATGCATGCACATGCGCATACCTCACTGAAACTTGCACCGTTACTCCACGCGAATGTCGCCTCCATCATTGAAGCCGTGAACGAGTTGACGTATTCCTCAGTCTCGATGGCGATCTTTGCTTCTTCGGACACGCCTGCTATATGCCTTTCGGAAAATAATCACAAGGGAGAAAATCTGACGGGGGCGCGACACAAGCACGAAAAAGTACACAGGCTGCACTAGTATGCAATTGACGCGTCCTGCCCAAGGGAGCAAGTCCAATTACGATGACAGCGGTTATCAGGAACCATTGGGAGTGGGATAGTTGCACGAACACAATAAACAGCTACATTTGTATCCAGTGCATGTCACAATTTATGGCCGCAAACACAACGTACAGAGAAACGTCAAATCCTTGCGACTGACACGTAGTGAATGTCAAGCTATTCGGCAACGGGGTGGAGCATCCCTCAGCCTTTCCAAAGCGGCTTGAGGATACGTAGAGGTTCCTAAAAAACTAAAAGCGTTGTAAAAGATGGATGGCGTTTCGCAGAACCCAAAACAAACTACTTGAATTTAGAGTTAGGGATGTGCATAAAAGCAGGTTTCTACTGGGGGGACCAACCAAAAACGCAAAATATCTTTCTCATAGCGTTTAGCTTGAGAACACCCGGTAAACCAGCTACATTCGCGTTCAATCCGTTTGTTGATCGGGAATACACACGTGCAGAATCGCTTCTGGTTGTCTGCTGCTGCTTTCAAGTCGTGCGACGCCACTCACACACCATATCGGTAGGCTCTGGTAGTTTCGAGCGGTGTGGTTGCTTGTGGCGTGCTGTAGCTGTCGGCAACGGAGCACACTTTGCTGCGCTGTTTCACCAAAAATCTCGGCGGGAAGATTGCCCTCAAATCGTAAAACTTCAAGCACCTCAATCTCGCGCTACAAGGCCTAAACTGATAAGCGGCACATCTGTCATCGACGGCGTTGCTCAAGCTGGTATCTATGATTTTTCCAAAGATGTAGAGGTTTGTGTCTCCTGGGGTTAAGCGCCAGAGGAGACAATTGGGATTTTACAGCAGCCGGCGGGGGCACCGCCCGGGATTTTTTCACGTATCTAGCAGTTTGACCTGCGACAATTTATGTATGGTTGGGGCAAAAAACACCGTCGCGGAGCCCCGGGGACAAAGGGGACGGCGAGGAGCCTTGCGTAGCCCCAACACTGGGACGAATAATGCCTTTTGTGTTGCCGTCACCAACGGACCCCAATATCTACATAACGAAGCTTCGATGCCTGACGGTATGGGGAAAAATTCTGGGCCCCGGTTCCGTGCAGGCGGGGTTCCGCTGGAATAGTGCACAGCTACATCGATAATGAAGCTTTGGAGCTCTCAAACGGCAAAAAGCTGTCGTGTGGTCCCCGGAAGGGTGATTTCATGGGAATGAATGGCTTAGATCGACACAGAGATTCTATCGAGCGAAATAAACGCAACGATTGCTACGACACCAACATATTCTCAACCGCTGCACCATTTTGGGGCGGGGTGGACAGGAGCATAGCTGCTGCAAGCGTGGAGGTTTGGTTCCAAGGACTAATTCTACTTGCGAGGAGATCGCTTCTCTTGATCGCCTCTTCTTGTAAAGCCAAATAATCTCCTTCCTTTCGATTTCCACAGCACATGGCGCACGGATTTTGAGCCCAACGCTACAGCACGAGGGAAGCAGATCGCGCTGCCAAGAAAGGGTGCGGTAAGGGCTAGCGGCAAATCTGCTCAAAATTGTCAGCCTTGCCTGTGTCATTCTATCGTGTTCGAGACAAAATGTCCTGTGTTCTCTTTGTTCGCTGCGGCGAACTCAAGTCCATGATGCAGCCACCTACAAGACTGACTCCCGTGATGCAGTCCAAGAAGAGCGACGAACCGACAACGTAAGTAGCTCCCGATAACCCGTGTGACAAGGGCTAGCGGCACACCTGCTCAGAATCGCCTGTGGAGGTACCCGCTGGTAACATGTCTGTATCTCGCGCTTGGACAAGATGCTAAATGCAGCGGCATTCAGCGGTTTCCATTCATTCCGCCACGCACATGCCCTTGCCCTTTTCCTCTTTCCACAATGTTCGCGGTGTGGCGGGAAGCAGATGTAACCCATTTTGAACCTCATTTCAAACGTACATGCACTCTGGATATGGAGTATGTGAGAGGGTTGCTGTCGCTATCGTCTTGGCTATATGTCCGATAGCATCAATGCCGCCCCAACAAACAGATTTAGAACCGCCCCCAATCAAGCGGGTTGGCCAAACCCAGAAGCATTTTCGTGTCTGCCAAGCCTTAAGGCACTGCTGCAACTCTCGTCCTAATCAGTCCCTCCTCCACCTCCTTTGTGTCGCGCTGTTCCGCTTGAACAACAGCGACGGTGATAGCCTCGCGTAAGGTGGCCTTTTCGTGTGTCCGTCGCTGCTAGCCTACCTAGCTCACAAAATCGAAAAGGTCGTTCATCGAGTAGGCCGACCCGCCCAAGCACGGCATTACTATAATTGCAATCAAGTGCTTGTTGCATGGTGTACCGTCTCGCTCAGTTCTGAGGATAACTCAAGGCGAGACTTTCCGCTTTACAGTATGATGCAAAAAAAATGGCGGGGAATGTCGCGCTGAGGTAATTTTGCCGCAGCACAGGGGATTTGTACGGGCAGGTAGGTGGACAGGGCATTGTCGTCCACACGCTTTGCCTGAAACCTTTCTCATTACTGGCCTTGGGGCTGAAACAACGAATCTGCTCTCCACAAGACGTGTTTGTTGGACAAGACAACATGTATGTTGTCTCACCTGGCGGCGTCCTGAAGTTGCCTGAAGGGACCCTGTAGTTCTGCCGGCAGTGATGGTGCAGTCTCGTCAGTCTTGGCCTGAAAAAAAAGCAGGTCGGCGGGCAAGTATCTATCAATGAGAGCATGGTCGTCTCAGGGAATCACCTACCTCGTGATTCTTGAAAGGATATTGCCGCATTATGAACTTTGCAGGTGAAAGCACGGTGTGCGTGGCGCGCGGCGATGTACTGGGAAACCAACGAGCAGCAGCGTCGTTTCAAGAATACCACCTACAGTTAAGTACACCATTCAAAGGAGCTCACCTGGTGAACCATGCAACTGAGGAGAGCAGCACTCTGTTCGGGAGATAGCTCGGTGAATGCTCCACTGAAGATAAGTTCGGTTACCACCAGTTCGTCGCACGTGTTGATTTCGCAGGCAACGCGTCCCTTCAGCTGGATAACACCGTCCGAATCGCAGTGGCCAAGTCGACGGAGTACTCGCTTCCTCCGCCGCATCTGAACACGAAAGTCGGCGTAAACAAAGGCAACGACAACACGGCAGTACCGTAGCCCATGGAACACAACAACACGCTTTCGATGCAACAACTTACCACATCTTCTGCACAAACATCGGCATGCACCCAGACTATTGAGGTACTGGTGGGGCGTTCTGCTACGTTGAAGCAAGGTGGGATTGTTGAAAACAAGAGATGTCTGTGGACCTGTTGAAAGCAAGATAGGTCCGGACACTAAAAGACTACTGTAGCGTGGAAGTCAGCATGTAAACAGATCATGTGACAAGCCTCGCAGCAAACCTACATAAGTCCATGGCAGCATCACTCACTACACGAGTGCTCGGCCGCGGAAACTAGTAGTGGCCGAGGCTGAGCCTTGCGTATCAAACAATAATGCGGCTGACAGATGGCAAATACCAGTCGACAACGGAGCGAAGAAACCTTGGGGAAGAACAAGGTCCACGAGCCTGCGTGCCCTGTGCTTTTTGGCACAAGGTTGCGCTCCGTCTTGAGAGACAAGTAGAAAGCCCAAACACTGCGGTGCTTGAGATCTCCTTGCCGATCGCCAACACTGTTGCTCCTGTTTCCAGCATCTCGATGAAAAAAATTACAAAACGTACCTCGTCTTTCATCACCATGTGTTGCACACCTTTTGCCTCCTTCCGAAGAAGCTTGGCCTTGTCAGCGAGGTGCTGCACCGCGGTGTACCTGGAATCAGGGAGAATATACAGACGCCCATCAACCTGTCGTCTCTCCTCATGATGGGGAAGGGTTGCAACATTAGCGCTACAGAATTCCATCGAAGCACGCAATATCGAACACGAAAACACTGACCGAAGTCTCGAAGTGCAGAAAACAACCGTGCGACCAGCGCCTACAAGTGCCACTGGTAAGATGGTGGTCAGTTTATTTACGAATGAGAACATTCACGTGTTACACCCACTGTCACGTTCGGAGGACATTGGACATGCGTGCACTACCTCTGCAGCTGCTCCTCTCGATCCTTGTCGTTGTGAAACGGCAAGCCTTCCAGGCGACGCTGCAGCTGTGTCTCTCGTGCCAGCAGTTTCTCCAGGGAGGAGTCTTGTATCCTCATGTCAGCGATTGGTTCCAGCTTCGGCACCTTGCCTTCGAGCCTGTCTTAGTCAGGAAGCGTGTCAAAGTTGCGGCTCCACCACGGCACTTGTTCGATTGCTGTGGTATCTCGGTGCCGAACGAACTCTCTCCAATGCCGACAATTAATAGAGTTCTCATGCTCTCATTTGAACAACAAATACATACATAGGCGTACTGGCGCACACCTGCGAAACGCTTCCTTCATGTTCTCCGCCACTGCTGCCCGCGCCTCCGCCGCTCGCAAGTCATTCGGCATCATCAGCCTTATCGAGCTCAGCTCCGCTATGGAGTCAAGAGTGAAGTGCACGACTCGCATCTCGCCGTCCTCCTATGAAATCAAGGCAACCGATCGACAAGCAGTCGGATGAATGGCCGATGCCATCGTTTTGCATAACACTTGATAAGAACAACCTCACATCAACAAGAGACTGATACTGATTGGGACTCCGAGTCGAGGCAGGTGGGCCAACTCGATGATCATATGTAGTTCAAAACAGCACAATTTACGAACATTCCTAACGTACGCTTTGGGCGCAAAAAGGCGCCGCGGGGTACATACTCTACCTGTGCCTGGAACCGCCTCGACGGATGAAACCTCGTCGTACTTCAATTTGAGGCATTCGGTCATCTCAGGTACTTTTCCACGCGCACAACCAACGGTTGAGGAGGCAAAATCATGTAACCCGTGAGACACTCACCATGGGAGTGGGAGGATAGATATGTTGCCCTCCTCTACGCGCGCTCTCTTCCGGCTTGCACTTCACCAGCACCCCAACTTCATACTTGGCTGGATCGCCGGCCTTGCTGGAGGCCTTCTTGTTCAAGTCCACAGTGGCTCCCCATCCCCAGTCCGGCTGGTTATCAGGCAAGAGCTCCACCTGGTGCCCGTTTGCCGCTCTTCCGTCTGGTTTGTTGTCTTGGTCTCCATGCCTAGCAGGCCATCCTCGTATGCGTACTAACCGTCCTGCCTGCGGTTGTTGGGTGGCCATCAAGGTGGACAGCGTTCGGTACCGTCACGTCGTAAAGTGGGATAGCTCAACAAACACAGAACGCTGGTCAGGACGTTTGTCGATGCCGGCATATTGTTTAGGACCCATGAACACGCACGTACACGCAATAAGAGCAAGGACACGACTAGGAGAGCAAGCCACCCAGCATTTTTTCAGGCGCTTGCCGTGTATCATTACCTGTATATAGGGGAGACAGTTCTCTGGGCGTTGAATCACGCGGCACACTTCCGCCCGAGTCCGCTCGAGCTGCTGACGTACGAGGAAGTACTCTGACGTACGTTCTTCGTCGTTTAGCCCAGCCGCGAGCACGTTCTTCTCGCTGTCTAGATCGCTTGCCTTCTCCTGCCAACAAAAGGATCCCAATGTTCATCAGCGAATTCGTCGCATTCAAAAAAATAGTGCTTACCCGAGGGTTACCATAAATGGGGTTCTTTGTGAATTTTTGTGTTATATCCCAGAAACATGCCCAGGATCTACCACCCTTCTACTTGTAACCTACCACCTGTCAAAATGGTTCTATGCGCGGCAACTGGGTAAAAAATGTGGGCCAAACCTCTAAGGCTGGCGCCGTTGCCTCCTGTTGGAATTGGTTAAACGAGCTCTTCACCAAGAAATCGGGATCAGCGTCTTCCACTCGCAGCATGTTCAACAGCATGTTGTAGCTGATGTGGTAGGAGCTGTTCAAGGCATCTGCCTCCCCGTAGAGCATTCCTGTGACAAGAGAGAAGGCCGGCAATGATACCTCAGATTAATGAATCAACCGGCAATGGAGTAGATTGCTCTAATATCGAATGTACAAAAACAACAGCAGCCCAGCTTGTCCTCACCAGTTGTACCCAAATCGTCGTCTTCGACATGACAGCTTTTGGAAGTCCTGCACCTTCCTGACCTGCGCTTGCTACCTGCTAGTTTTGTGCTAGTACCACTCACCCTTTGCCACCTGGGGGTCCATCTTCTCGTCTAGCATTTGGATAACGATTCCTCTGTCGTCCTTTCCTCGCCTTCCTGCCCGACCGCTCATCTGGATGTACTCTCCTGAGGTGATCCACCTTCGGGAAAGACGGAGAGGAGGAAAAACAAGCGCTACAACCGTGAGAGGCAGGACCTATTTATCTATTTATTCCACGGACAGGGTAGGATGCGCTACGTGCACAAGTCTCAGGATGTGCGGTAGGCCTATGAGTTGCTACGCCCTTCTTGTATGAATATTATTTCTCACCATGAACTCGATGAGAGTGAACTTTACTGAGTCCCATACGAAACGACTCCGAGCCAGCTAAGACAGCTAATAGTCCATGATGATCCCATCGCAGCGAGTTACAAAACTCCTGTCGAGAAGCCTTGCCCAGTCGAAAATATTTCGACCGAGGCAGGAACGATGTGCGACCACGACAATAAGCGCTCCACTAAGATGGTGGCTTCTGATGCTTCGTGTATAAGTCAATCGGATGGGGGGGCTCGACAGCCACACGTCACCTGAAGTCTTGTCCATCGAACTTCCTAGTGTTGGTGAACACCACTGTCCGGGCAGGCATGTTGAGACCAATGGAAAAAGTTTCGGTCGCGAAAAGGATCTTGATGAGGCCCTCCTGATGAGAGTGACAAGGACGGGAAGGAACGTTGCAACGAGCAACAACAAAAAAGACGACAGCTTGTCAAAATGCATCAGGCTTTGGGTGCTGCCTTGCTATTGCAGTGTTCTACAGAGTGCGGCGCACGGTCACGCACCATCAAGCAACGTGGCATGATATCCACGCAACGCTTCATATCATTGAGACTGAGCACCAGGGTATCACGATCGCGGAACATCTACACACCTCCATGGACTCGCAGAAAAAGGTGTTCGTGCCGTAAATCAACGCCGACCAACCTGGAAAAGTATTTCGATGACCTCCTTCAAGATGGGCAGGAGGCCACCATGGTGAATGCCCACCCCTCGTTTGAGCAAAGGCAGGATGGCCTCGACCTGCATTGTGGGTGCACGATATTTGAAGGGGATTGGACCTGGACGAAAACCATTTATACAACTTTTGCCAGGAAAACTTTGTGGCCAAGACGGGTTGGGGTCGTTCATCTAGCGAACACTTGATCGCCACTCCGCAATCCTCATTTTGTCAATCACACCAAGTTGGATGTTGTCCGTGAACTCATATGAACTCATCGCGAATCTTGTCGGATGTTTCTCGTTCGTACCTGAGGGAGTTGTCGGTCTTCATCTGCCAGGGATTCCATCGCATTTCCAAACACTTGTTCCACGAGGAGTTTCTCACTGTCGTCGTTAAAGTCGAGCTTGGACATCTGGAGCGCGTTTCCCTCGCACTCCCTACCAGCATCCGGACAATGTTGATAAACTGTTAAACGTGTCGTGTACGACGTGACCCCGGGCCAGGGAGTTACTCCACCCGCCATCCAAACAAACTTCCAGTAAATATTTGCGAAAAGAGTTGCCCAAGCCACGTACGGCCGCATCCAGTTCAACAAACAAAGTCCTTGAATGATAAGTGTCACGGAAAAAGCACCGCATGAACAAAGAGCCGCGCAATTCCCACCAAATCATGCCACCCAACCACAACAAACCAACTCACTTTTTGGCAAAGCTGAAGACGATCGCCGGATCCAGGCTGCGATCCATTACCAGCCTTACGATCTTGTACAAATCGCTTCCTTCTCCATGTTTTTTCGTCTGCTTCTTGGCCCCAAAGATTTTCTTCCCTTCCGCGACTGCCTGCTCTTCCGGAGTTGCTTCAAGCTTCGCCATTGCTTTCTGAAACATGACAACACCAAAACGCCAGAGTGTGCTTCGTGCTCAATCCTTGTCGCCAGTTGATATAGGCATATCCAGCGGAGCAAAGACTCGCCGTAAGCAGATTACACTCCAACGCGCCCAAAGGATGTCATGCGGCTTGGGTCACCTGAAAGTTGTTTTCCCTGAAGCGCCCCTTGTTGTCCACCACCAAGTGCAGTCCTTCTCCACCGAATGGGAAAATGTAATGCTCAAGAGGCACAGGCCTGATGTGTTTGAGAGACAATGTCAAATCCGCGAATAAGGGTCAGCAAAATGTCTCTCACGCACGTCCGGTTTCCGAAGGTGCCTTGAAACCGCACTATGCATGAATGAATGTGCTATTGGACCCACGAAAAACGACCAAAACGCTCTCGAGTTTAAAGTGATTGTGCTACACCCATTGAGAATGCAACTTCACACTTCACCTGTAATCGGTGTACACCACATGGCATGGCTGGTGGTGTGTCTTCGCGATCCATCCGCAAAACTCCTTCGAATTGGGTATGGTCGCGGAAAGGAAGACGAAGCGCACCTTGTGCGGCAGCAGTATGATGCTTTCTTCCCATACCACGCCCCGGTTCTTGTCTCTGTGCGGCCCAGGAAGAGTGTGGGACGTGGGCTGCTTAGCGGTTGCCATTGCCAACAAAAAAAGAGCAATACATGCTTGTCCGCGGGCAGACAGGCCTAGCAAAAAACACGACGCGTATGGACCCTCTGTTAGTGACCAACAAGGATCGGGGATTGGAGTATCGCCATCTCTTGGTTGCTAATCCGTAAGACAGTTACAGGCCATGTGCTGTGTACTCCGAATGTATGGTGTTCACCTCATGTAGTGGATCTCGTCGTAGATGACCCACGCCACCTCACGCATCACCTCGCTCCCTCGGTAGAGCATAGAGCGTAAGATTTCCGTGGTCATGATGAGGCAAGTGGCGCTAGGGTTGATGGTGATATCGCCCGTCATCAACCCAACGTCGCCAAACTCCTCCTGAGACGCACCAAGTTTGTTGGGTCAGAAATGGCCGAAGAGACTGCAGGTCGTTCCTCACAACCATACGTGACAAGTTGAGCAACATATGATCGGAACTCCTCCTGAGACGCACCAAGTTTGTTGGGTCAGAAATGGCCGAAGAGACTGCAGGTCGTTCCTCACAACCATACGTGACAAGTTGAGCAACATATGATCGGAACTCCTCCTGAGACGCACCAAGTTTGTTGGGTCAGAAATGGCCGAAGAGACTGCAGGTCGTTCCTCACAACCATACGTGACAAGTTGAGCAACATATGATCGGCGAGTAAATCACTCTTGAAAGACCACCATGAATGAATCCTTCAGCCACCCCCTCACCTGTAGGTCTCGGAACTTCTGGTTGGACAGGGCCTTGATAGGACTAGTGTAGATAACCCTCTGCTTGTCTCGCAAGCACTTGGCTATCGCGTACTCAGCATTCACAGTCTGCAGGAAATGGCATTCAATGGTACTGTGAGCTGGTGAACACCCGTACTTGCTCGCAATCGCCCAACAATGATCTTCTGCCGGGCAAACTCGGGCGTCAGAGCAATCATCTCGAATATCAAGCGTTTCTACCGGCAAACGCATGTCCGTTCATAAGCACTGCTACATGACGTTGACGGCTGATCGGCGGCCCACCAATCGTAGTCCTCTGACATGTTCTCTCCCTATGCATGATGGAGTCGACAACGAATCAAGAGCGATGGCCTGCATACAAAGGGCCATCCGCAATGTTTCCCGACCGGTTGAAGTAGATGCGCGTCACGGGTATGACAACACCAGCTGTTCATGATTAGACGGAACAAAAAATCCACTCAGCATTTTCCTCCAGCATCAGACGACCTCTAGCAGAAGTTTGTAGCCACCACATGTGGATTATTGCCAAAGACTACGGAGCTTGTATACGCAGGACCAATCCAAATCAACAGCTGAGGCAGAAAAACAGCAACGGCACCAACATATCAACCCACTATTCAGGTCTCAAGGTCTCACCCGCAAAACTCATTCAATATCCATCGACTCATCACTCCCAGTCGCGCAGAAAATCACACACCTTGCCGGCTGACGTGTGAGCCGACACTAGTACCGATTCATTGCGCTCGATGTACTCAATGGCCTGCTTCTGGAAAGGATCGAGGGTGAACGGGTACTCCTTGGCAGGCTTCGGGGCTGGCCTATAGGTCGTGTCCGGCTTCCAGTCGGCGGGGTACACCGAATACTGACAACCAAGAGCGACGGGGGGNGGGGGGGGGGGGCGGTGGGTATTCTCGGACAAATGAGCAATTGATGTATGGATAAGGTGCATTTGAAGGACCTAAGGAGAAAAGACGCACGATGACGTACGTCGTTATGGTGATTGGGTTATTGTCCCAAGTGTCCCGTGTGCGGAAAGCAAACAAAATTGTACACCAGTCAGCCGTTCCGAAGTTCAGGGGCCACTTCCTGGGCTTACAAAAATTGGAGTGAGGTTGACATGGATGCCCTTCTGCGTTCGCGTATTCTCGTCGCGTGCGCGTACTGCACCTTCTACCGACGAAGAACTGGCAGTTAAGGAAGCCAGGAGTCGAATTTTGAACTTTCAACATGTCAGTAACCTGACCTACGAACAGTCGCCCAGTTCCGAGGTGCCTAAAAGAACATAACCTTCACTGAAGTGTACAAATGTGGGGGNTTTTGGGGGGGGGGGGGGGGGGGGGGGGGGGGGGGGGGCTACTCTTATGTTTGTCATGCCTCAGCGGTTAGGCCATTGATCACGCGTCCCTGTATACATTCCATGTAGGTCTTCTTGATCCCTTTCCTTCTTTCAACATTGCGTGCACATCTAGACTCTCTCTTATCCTTGGTTTCTTTCCTTAGATTCTATTCTTCTCTCTCGGCACAAGCAACAGATATCTTCTCCTTGAACACCTAGACCTTCTGTTTCCAGCGTTTCACCTTCGTCAATGTCGAGCCCCTTCCATACGTCAACTACAACCTTGACCCACTCCGTGGGTTGTCTACCCCTCTTTTTGTTTGCCCACTCCGCCTCCCAAGCTACTCTCGGCAACCTCTCCCCTCCCATATCGCACATGCGGCACTGCACGTCAGCTTCCTCGCGTCTCTTCCCGACCGTAGGGATTGGATCCCCAATTCTGCCCTGACGGCTGCATTACTTGTGCGCTTGGAGCATCCAAGGATGATTTTCGCTGCTTTCATCTGCGCCGCCTCGAGTTTTTTCACTACCTTCATTTCCTTCCCATACTCCTCCGGCGTACTCTAGCGGCGGTAAGATTACGCACTTCAAAACCGTCATTTTGATGCGTGTATCGAGGTGCCGGTTTGCGAATATTGGGTGCAGTTTCCCTGCTCGTGCTTTGCCCTTCTCCGCTACCTTGGACATGTGTGCATTCCACGAACAGTCTTTCGAGATCTCTACTTCGATATAGGTGTACTGATCCAATACTGCAAGCTCCTCGACCCCCCACTTCCATCTGTACTCTGCTGGTTTCTCTCTGCCCTCGCTGCATACCATGACGGCACACTTGACGGCACTCTTCTTAACGTTGGCAGACAAGCTCCACCTATCAGCAAAAACTCCTGCGCTGCGTCAATCTGCAGTAGCAGATCAAGTCCCTCAGGGGTATCAGACATCCCAAGAATATCATCCGCAAACAGCATTCCCGACACCGAAATTTCCCGTACCTTTACCCCCTTCTCAACTGCCTGTAAAACTTTCAAAATATCGTTGATGAACACCTGGAACAACATTGAGGACAAAGTACAACCTTGTGGGGGCCCCTGTTCATTGTTGAAGAACTCGGACAGTTCTCCGTCTAGCATGACAGCACTTTTCGTCAGCACTGTCCACAATCTCCCCTTTATTTCGCGATGCAAATCCTCCACCCAAACTTCCTGACGTAGTTTGACAGTTTCTCGATGTCAATACCTATGCACTCATTGCTGTCTCCACTAGTAAATTTCACCTGGAAATGTTCATGCTCTTTATCTACTCCCCCCTTGCTAGGCAACGTAGTCCCTCCCTGCACAGCAGTTCTTAAACTCTATCCTCGTCGTGTCCCTTGAGGTCCAAACAGTAGCAGCTCCAATATTTTTCTCCCTTCCACAGCTTCTGCTTCCAACCGTTCGGTTTCTTCACCATCTTCATGATCTCTACGTAAACTGAGCCGTGGCCGCTTGTTTTGTATGTTTTCGGAAAGATAAACGAAACACTCGGCCTTCCCAATCCGTTGTCCGGTGGGGGTTGCGGTTCCTTTCAGTTCTAGGCCGGCTCACCGACGCTAAATAGCGCCTCCAACATGGGCTCGTAGTCTAAATCCAAGTTTCCACCTCCTGGCACAAGTACCTCAGTCTTGGCCCGGGCGTTCTCCTTAGAAATCACGCAGTCGTGCCCCGACCACCGAAGTTATCAATTTATCATCTCCGAACTCCGGCGGCACAAGCTATTTTCCTCCTGGGAGGTCATTTTCCCCACAATACGTTAAGGGAGGACTGCATAGCCTAAGATAGCGAAGACTGCGAAGCCTAAGATCCTACTCACACGTCGGGATGAAGCGTGCACTAACGTCCAGCTTCTCATATACGCTCCACCATGGGTTGCTACCCCGCTTACGCTCCCGCGTAGACCTATCTGCCGAAAGTTTGGCCAACAATCCCTTACTGCTTCGTACTCCCTCTCTCCAATCGGAAAACAATGCATTGTGCGTGCCGCACATACAGCTCCGCAAATCTTGCGTGGTTGGTTAGTCGTTTGTCCTGTGCTCCATGTTTCATAGATCCACTTCAGGCAACGAACATCCCCCTCTCCATCGACCCCCCCGGTGTTTACCATCGGGGTTGGGTTTTCGTCGCTTGGCAACGACGTTGTAAAACAAGCCAATTCCCCCCCGGTGTTTGCCATCGGGGTTGGGTTTTCGTCGCCTGGCAACGACGTTGTAAAACAAGCCACTTCATTTCGTGAACTCGGCAACCAGGTTATCGTTTGTTTTTTTACCTCTGTTTTTTTTGGCGGTAACCATAATGGTGGTCGAGTTGATCATGTTGTGCGGGGTGGAGAACCCTCACTCCGCGCATGGGGGATGATCGCACCACGTTGTGTTAAAATGGTCAAGCACCCTCGAGGCAATTACACAGTGCTTACAACTGTCTCTGGAAGTGAAAGCACCAGAAAATAAATTAAGTCATACGCAGCTGTCATCCGTACGCAAGGAAGTAAGCACAAGATGCCGAACACCCTCAGCAGGATGCAGCGCACCCTTCATGCGACCCGCCGAATATCTCATGGCGCTTCGCGCTTGGTGATGTGAGAGCCTGGTCCGGTGAGAACCCGGCCCGCTCCGTCCCGGCTTTGTAGGGATGCGAGGTCAATGATCTAATGACTACGGCATGCACGACTATGAGTACACCCCCTCTCCACCGTCTGATCCATTTTGAATCACACGCCGGAGAGTTTCGGGATGTCTTGGCTCCAAGTCTTCCACCGCCCAATGGGGACTACCTCTAGCACGCTTTTTCATAGACATTAACCTTGGGTAAGTTTGTGCTTNGGGGGGGGGGGGGGGGGGGGGGGGGGGGGGGGGGGGGGGGGGGGGGGGGGGGGGGGCTATGTGGGGCATGGGCTCTATTTATTGTTCAGGGGGTGGTTCGGGTATGGGGAAGGCGGGGGGGTGAGCCCGTCCAAAGCGAACATTTCGGAAATCTACCGGGGTGACCCCACACACCATTTTTTTCTAACCTGGGGGGAGGAAATTAGATGGTTGGTAACACACGTCGTTCCCCTAGGGTGCCTGCAACACGTGCACGTGGGAGTGCATGGGGCTAGCTGGCTAGCTTTCCCCCCTGAGGTTTTGGAGGAGGTAAGTTTTCTTCAAGTCAAAACAAGGGGTGTGATCGTCGAGCGACAGCAGTGCGAGGTGCGAGGTGATCAAGGGCCAGATCAGAGAGAGCAGCAACTACACCTCACGAAGGCAAACCGGGAGGCAATCGAAGTAGTACCTAACAGTGATCGTGGATATTGCGGTTTCGTTTGAGAAAACGTTTTGTCATGGTTGAAGCTCTGCGTACGTAACTATGTACTTGTCTTGTTTGGACAGGGGTGCGGAATGAATGCAACACAAGTTCATTGCTATGGATGTGTTCATGTCTCGGTGCAGTCGATTGGATGCAACACACACACGTGCTTCGTGCACATAGGCCTACATCACACTCTTTTGGTACAGCGTGGTATACTCCTGCGCATATTCAGCGTCTACTTTAATACAACTTCAGGTTGTCAAGGGTACCTGTAGGTGTCCTGACAAGTAAGGATGTATACAATCGACAATCCCAAAATGTACGGCGTACATTATTAGGAAAAATGAGTACATGATGTTGCCCTGCGGTCCTTACCGACTTCACCAGAGTACCATCTTCACGCACGGTCGAAGATTCTTCACTCTCCTTCAGCGCAACACGTCCCTCAACCACTGCCGACGCAGCCGGATCCGAGTCGCGTTTGGCCATCTCCTCTTGAGCCAAAGCTTGGCGTTTGCTCCCTCCACCCTCATCAACCGCTTTGCGTTTCCCGGAAGGTTCCACGGCTTCACGTACGTCGTTCACTTTCTCTGCGCCATCGAAGGCGCCAAATAAATCGTCCACATCCATGTTGGCTAAGCTCGACTGCTACCTACAGCAGAGTGGATGGGTGGCGGTCACAGCAGCGGCGCTGCGTTGGATGCTCGCTCGCCAGTAGGGGGTTCGCGACTGAGAAAATCCGAACGCACCCCCCAGCTCTCATAGGCGCAAACCCACGTGCGCGTGCAAGGCGTGCCTGGTGCGGCGAGTCTCCCATCTCAGTCGCTGCTGCTGTTGCTACCGCCACGAATCGCCGCAGGGGATGGCGACATCGAGGAAGCGTAAAGAAGGATCAGTTGCAGCTGTTCAGGTGTGTTCGCAGTTGCATCCCCAAGGAGAAGCACTCTGATTCGATTGTGTAATCGAGGACAAGGATACGAACAGGTGCGGCATGACCAAAGATATAGAGTAGCAGTCTTGCTTCCCTCGTAGGCAACAGCATTAGTCTAAGCTCTTCATTCAGCTAACAGGAGGGGTACAGTGACTGGCAGCGGTTGGTTTTGGGGTGAGGACGATCAGGTCATTGAACCTGCGTCGGCAGGCGCGTGTTTCCTACTACAGACAGCGGTTTTAGATAGACTGCTGTAGACTTTCATACATAAGCCCTCGCATCCCTCTCATTCGTTCTACAGCAGTACACGTTGCCTTGTGCACTGCTGTCGCCAGAGCGGGCCCTAAAGTCACGCCGTTGTCGTACATACACACCAGCCATATCACGACCGTACAATATGCATAAAATATACCATTTGATTGCGCTGAGAGCCCTGTAGGCCATTAGTCTGGGCGTGCCGGTGAAAAACAGCCTCAGCTCCGGGTCAGGGCTCCATGTTCGTAGGTTCATTAACTCAGGTGTTGGGAAATTTCTCCACTTGTACTATTAATAGCTACATCGTTCTGTACCATTACGTAGTGGTATGCAGTCTACCAAAGGGTTTGCCTAAAGTCCTTGCATTCAAAAGGGTTAGTCTAAAGTACTGCAACCACACAAAAACGGTACCAGGTAACAATCAATCTCCCGTTGCCGAGCAAAACCCAAATTAAAATATGCTCACTGCGTTTAAACTTTTAAAACAGGACACAAGATATTTTGGTGTACAACGCACAGTTATTCTGAAGCTGTGACGTAGAGGTCAACGTACGCTCAGGTACCTTTCGGACGCAGTTTATCTGGGCTTCACCACCTACCCCAATCTGTGTTGTTTGGGCTTTCTAGCGCCATACATTACATGCGCATATTCTAACACTCGGAGCTATTTCGATTAAATGCTTGGTAGGTAAATCATAGCAGAGCGAAGTGAACAGAGAGCGAGAAGTATCACCTGTGATGTTGTGGTAGCGTTGATTTTGGTTCGAGGAGTATTCTCTAGGACTATACACTACCAGTCGCCCCGATAGTCTAGTTGGTATCCTCGCAAGCGTTCTGGTGGCCAGGGTCAGGGGTTCGAATCCCGGCGCAAGCGAGCTTCTCTTGCAAAGTGAGTTTTTGTCGTTTCCGTTCCTGGCCTGGCTGGAAAGCGCTATTAGTTGTTCATGTGCACTCATAGGGAAGAAAGTGCTGCACTCTTGTCGCATTAAACATCGAAGGCAAAGCACCGCAGGAGGGGTAAGCAGGGGGGCTCAGGGAGAGGAACTCTTCTGTGTGACCACGGGTTGGAGTATGCGACACAAATGCTGTGAGCGCTGATTGATTGAAGTGCAGCCAATAATAATAATAAAGTTGCGTCCCGCTGGCCAACCATTGGTTTCTCCGCGGACCAAAAGTGGAGTCCTGTATGGAGAAAATGGTCTCAATGCTGTGACTCTACCTCTAAGCGTTTGATTCCGGCCGGCGTCATTGAACTGTCACTGGTTGTAAGGGTTTTGATGCATTCTTTGACTGCCGTGTCGACGTTACGGTTGTGCCCTAGCTTGCGGTTGAGTTGCTGAAGTTGTGCCCGCCCCTTGTCGATGTTGTTGACATCTATATCTACAAGTGCCGCTGGGGCCAGACATTGCTGGGCGTGGTGGGGCGCAGTCGTTACGCCGCCAGACGTTGCGCAGCGCCCGGCGAGTACTTTGTAGTCCTGACACAACATGTTTGTAGAGATCCGATTTGGCGAGACTACTCAGCATCATTGGTAATGTCGATACCATGTATTGCATGTCAATATGAGAGAATGAAAATGTAGAATGGCGTCTCGCAGAACCACGAGACGCCGCACCCCTGCAGCTACACCACTCCCGGTCTTTCCACCAACGTCTGTCTGTGGGCCATTTGCTCCCCAACCAATATAAATTTCACTGCAGCGACCGTGCAGCGCGATAACGTGAACGATCCGGCTACGCTGGAACAACGCCACGCCTTTTCCAGGTCCTGAATTGTGACTGAGGGTGCAACAAATCCAATTATGCATATCCATCGCTTGCGCTTGTTGAAGCAGGAGATGCCTGGCCCAAAGTCACCGGTCGAACGGAGGAAAGCGACACAACCGATTCTAACTGATGTGGAGCAGATGGAACACAACGGCCACATAGTTGATAGAACGATCGAGACGGTGAAGGGCGGCTGGAGGCAAGACCTGTCAAGCATCACCTTGCTTCTGGTCCTGTACACTCTCCAAGGGATACCAATGGGCCTCAGCGGGAGCATTCCCTTCTTGCTTGTAGACAAGGTGAAAAAAATTAACCGATGCCTCACGTTTAGATAGTCTAGTGCGTCCTACGATTCGGTGGAGTTCTCGTGTCGCAGGGTGGTAACCTTGACGGACGGTAGAGGCACACACCTAGGGAAAGGGGGTATAGGCAGTGTGCATTGTTGTGCCGTTACAACTGGTGTTCAACTCTCGTAGGCGTCGGTCGTTTTGCTGTCACGTCTCGTAGCGGCAGCTTCGCTCGGTTGTTGTGTGTCTCATTATCTGACGTTCTGGCCAGGTGTATGTAGACATACGTTGGCTGTGTGCTGACATGCATTCTGTGCCGGATCAGAAGCTGAGCACGTCAGCAGTCTGACGTCCGTCTTGAGCCCACAGACATGTTAACTACACCAACGACAGCTCAGCATGACCACTGAACACCGCTGGCCAGCATTTGCGCAATCCAACCACCTCTCTGTCCGCCTGTTCTGGTAGTTGTGGCCTTCAGGCATGGTACATCCTTCACGCGAAACCGCACACGAAGCGATTCTCGATAGTCCAATTAACATGCACGTGTCGATCTCCGCCGCCCACGACATCCTCCGTGTGCACTCACCACCAAGGTACGCAGTTGACGGCAATAGCAAGCATCTTCCCGCGTGAGCTCGCGAGAGCGTTTCTTGTCGTAGATGAACGAGTACAGTAGTGCTATTCCATGACTATGACTGATGTTCAGGTCGAGTTTCTTACGGAGGGGGTGCGAGGGGAGGAGAGCGAAACGTTCAACAGCAATTCGTCAGTGCAACCTTGAAATAGGATGTTCCTTGGAGTAGAGGACCTCATTGTGGGCATATTCGATGCTTCCGCTTTGCACTTCAGGTGTCTTACTCGGAG
The DNA here is from genome assembly GCA_902602495.3 of Ectocarpus sp. CCAP 1310/34. Lineage (NCBI taxonomy): Eukaryota > Phaeophyceae > Ectocarpales > Ectocarpaceae > Ectocarpus > Ectocarpus sp. CCAP 1310/34. The sequence continues at coordinate 82,186 of CACKRE030001493.1, read as the reverse complement.
CAGGCGGTCTTCAGTCTGGTGTCAACACCCTTTAGCCTGAAGTTGCTTTGGGCCCCACTGGTGAGTACACTGCATCTTCTAGGCACGTGTCTCCGCTACATAGTTCTTGACGGACCAAGTTAAACATTTTCGACATAGAAAGCGCGTTGGCTTTGGTGCTAATAGCAACACAAGCAATGATTTGGGTACATAGCTTGAAGTACATGATTCAGAGTTAGCTAGGTGTTCGCCATTGCACAAGACGGCGCAAGCACTTCACTCAATCAATTTCTCAATTATTCTATCTTGCGGATTGATTGGACAGGTTGACTCGCTGTACTTCCCGTCCTTCGGCCGGCGAAAGTCGTGGTTGGTGCCTGCCCAGCTCCTTTGCGGAGGAATGATGCTCTCGGCCCGGAGCGTGATGGATGAGTGGATCGGGGAAGACGGGGGGGTACCGCACGTCAAGACGTTGACGGCTTACTTTTTGGCTCTATACTTCATCATGGCAACTCAGGTATGCGCCCAGTGGTCTCGTTTTATGTAGGCTGCCCAATCCTGTGCTGACGCCCATAAGCATGAAACAAGCGACACTTTGTTCACAAGCGTGGCGACCATGAAAAAAAAGGTTTTCATGATATTTGACGGCTTGGCGCGAAATTGTGGCCGCATTTTCACTTTCCATAGACCTTGGGTAATTCGTTGGCTTGTGTCTAAACTCGGAGGTGTCCAGACGAGCAGGAGGGTTGCAGATTGCAAATACCTTGTTGGGTATTTTAGTGCGACTCCGCCGCGACTTTCCGGGGCCGAGTTGCTGTGTTTTGTCGGTGTTTACATGCTGTGACACATGAAGTGTGCGGCGAATAACACGCGCAATTAGCGTACCGATCATGCATGTTGACCATGCCCGACCTCTCCTCTACGGTTTTTCGTGCGCGTAAGGACATCGCTGTGGATGGGTGGGCTCTAACGATGCTTTCTCGCGAAAATGTGGGATTTGCATCGACGTGCAACACCATCGGGCAAACGCTGGGGTTCTTCATTTCTCAAGTGGGCTTCCTTGCTCTATACGATCCTGGCGTGTGCAACAAGTACTTTCGGTGCGTATTCGCGCGAGCTTCATCTGTCGCGTTTCTGTCCCCCAATCTTCGCACCCTGCTCGCGGTAGACATGAGTAACGATGTTCGTGGCCTATTATTCTGCTGATAGTGATGCTTGCAAGTCCTAACCTTGTACTGTTGTCGTACTGTTTGCTTGTTCGTGCGTCAGATCTGAACCATCAGATGTAGGAATCGTCACCCTTTCCACCTTCCTACAATTTTGGGGTGCGGTGTTTCTAGCGACAACGATCTGGTTGTGCTTGTTCAAGCCCGAGGTCGAAAACGGAGTCAACGACGAGTTTCTAGGACTCGTTGACACCTACAAGCAGGTGTGGTGGGCTGACGGGGGTTGAAGCGAACTGTCTATGCATAGTGCTGAATTCTCGAGGACACGCTAGCTGGTAGACCTCTGTCTCGCCACTTATTGGTGCCAACCGATGTGTGGGTGTTCGTGGTTGTCATATTCTTTGTCCAGCTCTCCACACCCCACCGGCCATACGTTAGTACTTCGTAGACGATGTGTTATTCGGTTATGTACGCCAGTTGGAGCCTCATCTATGAACACCCTCAACCTACAGTGACCGTTCATCCGTCCGATGTTGCCGTTGATCTCTGTTTGACGCGACCCCTTGACAGCTGTACAAGTGTGTGCAACTTCCGTCGGTGCGGTCCTTTTCGTCGGTACTTCTCACGTGCCGCATGGGTAAGGGTGCCACATGCACGGTGGTGTCTAGTAGCATTTTGGCTGTATACCGTTCCCTTGCCGTGTCGTGAAGCCCACCTTGTTACTCCGTAGCTCAACAGTTCCTGATGAGACAATTGCTTGTTGCGCACACATGAGGTTGCAAATACCTAGGTTTATCTTGTCCCAAGCCTGTGGCATGAACCCCAAGCACTTCCGTATCATGCTTGGTTGCCCTTAACACGTTCTCGCTCCGCTCTCTCTCTCTCTCTCTCTCTCTCTCTCTACCGTAGCGTTTGCCGTCACGGATGCTGCGACTTCACTGAAGCTTGTCGAGTACGGCATGCCCAAGGAAGAAATCGCAATGCTGTCGCCAATCCTTGTGGCCCTTGGGATGATTATTCCAGTCGCGGTTGGCCGTATCACGGCCGGTTCCAGGCCCATGACAGTCTTTCTATGGGGATATCCGCTTAGGATCGCGGTCACTCTCATGTACCTAGTGGTGCTGCCGTTGTCAAGGTAAGCCTGTTGCTAGACACTGGCCGAGTGAGGAGTCCTTGGAAAAGTCCTGTGACAGATGAAGACTACCCCGAATTCGTGGCCCGACATGGGCGTCAACAGTTTGCCCATCTCTGCTCCACTGTGGATTCCTCCAACCCTAAACGGTGGGACTTGCTCAAAACCGAGCCGGCAGCAGTTTTTTTGTTATTTTCGATCCCATTTATTCTAGCAGTCGGTCTTCTACACATTTCGGTACAATTTCTAGATGCACCAGCCGGCATCACACAGGAGGAGGGCCAAACAGGATACTTTCCTTCGCCTTCCTTCAAGGAGTGCTTGCCCTAATTTGGTCGCGAAAAGGATTCGGCCGTTCCTTCCCCTCGTGGACCGTTAAGGCGTCCTGGTATTTGCGTAGACACGGAGTTATCGCTCCCATATTTTTGGGCACTTTGTTAGAAAGCTTGCCAGTATGTGGCTACACCGAGATTCGAGCCCACGTCCCAAACGTCAGACGGTTGTACGAGGGTACCTACAGCTCTGCTGTTGTGCACCTTGATTTCATTTTCACCTTGACGGTCTGACTTGCCGCCCTTCTTTACTGGGTCACAGGAAAGTCTACATGATGCCTGGCGGCGACCGCGAAGAGGAAGAAGGGGACGACACCGGCGGCGATGACACTGCGAAGTTCTTCGGGTGGCTCATAACAGCAGTTGTGTTACACGAAGTTGCTATGAACTGCATGTTCGTGGTGAGCCGTTGTTCCATGGTTTTCTTCATGTGGGAACATGGGTAGTCATTCATGTAGAGTATTGTAGCATAACTGTGTGCCAACACCGTCCGCTTTCAGCGACATATTCCTTGTGACGATTGTGCCCCCCCCCCCCGACGTTTGCTTTCAGTCCCAGATGGCATTTTGCTCTCGTGTCAGCGATCCGGGTATTGGCGGGACCTACATGACGCTTTTGAATACAATCGGCAACGTGGGAGGGAGATGGTGAGCCGCCTGTGTGCAGTATGAAAGCCCAAGCCTTCCTCACCGCACGTGTGGATGGGTGGATACACGTGAATATCGCGGCCGAAACCGCACGCCGACCAACATCTTTCCCATCTTGCACTGGCCGTACAGGCCCAACTCTTTGTCCCTGTATTTGCTGGAAAAGCTCACCTTCAGCCACTGCGTAACTGAGGGCGGAGATATTGTGGAGGCAGCCTCTTGTGCCACGGATCAAGGGAAACAACTTTGCACGGGAGCTGAAGGATCCTGCGTTGTCTGGTTAGATGGATACACGGTGCAGGTGAACCCGATTTCGCTACTCGCTTTAGTCCGAAGACATGCAGCTCGGACTTTTTACATTACACATCCAGCCAAGACGGTTGTAGCCAGGCCCGGAGACCCATGCTCGTCAAGTGTTTCTACTTATCCTCTGCATTAAATGGGACGGCTTCATGAGCCCCTTTTCACGTTTTGCCACCTGAACCCAAGAAACCCCTTCCATTACTCACCCGTGAAAACAATCACCGTTATGAATTTTGGATGGTCATGAACACGGTATACGAACACATGGGGGACCTGACCCCGGCCTGGAGAGCCTCTATTCTCTTAATCCAACTGTTACACAAACCCCAAAACTTATTATACAAGGCCTATTACCGACCACAGCAACATGATAAAAGTTAACGCCGTGCCAGCTCCGCGTCGACTTCCTGAAGCACCTCGAAGGTGCGTCCACATCATATCGCTTCTCGTTGCACATTACAAGGGGTTTTCGCTACCAACAAGCTATGTGTCGCCCTGCTACCATGCACTTGCTGACCCCCTCGTCGTCCCAACATGCTCGTGCGGCGCTCAACTTACCCGTTCAGGCCTGGGGCTGCACTCTTATCGGCTTGATCTGGCTGGGATTTTTCGCACGCCGGGTACAGCGAATGCAGGACCTCCCGGCCGAGGCTTGGATCGTGTCGACCAAATCTAACTAATCCCACAATGGATTCTCCACGAGCGAGATAATTAGTGTCACATGTTTATTCACAACGGATATAATATCCCTAGCAGGCTGGAAAACTTTTGGAAGAGATCTCGTCCAGCCAGCCGGTCCCATTCTGCCACATTCACTTCCAGGGTAGCAGCGGTGGTGCTCGATGTTTCTGAAGGCCGTGCTGGGGTGTCTGTCAAAAAACCAGCCTTGCCCTCATTTCGGGTACCTTGCCCGTTTGGTGTACATCCCGAGGCTGACCAGGTGCTGCACGCGATCTGCACTCCCGCCTGATGAAAAAACACCATGAGACATTTGCGGCGTACATCAATTCAGGTCTAAAAAGCTCCGAGCGGACATCCGGTTATAAGGAAGCATGTTAAACTACTCGTGCTATCCATAGCGAAAGGGTACCACCGCGCCAGGTGGGATAAGAAGCGGTATGTGAAAACGGTATAGGAGGGCAGGGAGAAGATCCAGGTACCTCGCCGGTCGGGTTGATGTGGAACCTGCTAATCCCACGCACCAATCTCGCCTATCTGCTTCATCATCATGAAGACCACCGATCATAACGCAATGCGGATGTCCGTACCCTGTCATTCTTGGGTATACTGCTGTACCCTCGAATTAATGCGCTTCTTCCACGCGTAAAGCCTCTAGCGACCTGCCGTCGGTGCCATCGTACCAGTAGTGACCTGAACAATTCCAGCGGAAATCACATCGCCGTTGCCTGGCTTTCCCAGCAGCGATATGTTTCTCGGAAGCCCCTTAACTTGCCTTTAATTCTTGATTCGTTGTGTTTCTCGGGGATTTCAGATTAACACCCGAGAAAACTACTTCGTAGTAGCAATTTCGCGTAGGCGTGGCCAAACATTTGGCGATGAATTTTGCGGGTTTGCGTTGATCCCAGACTTTCGCTATGTATATTCTTCATTCATTTATCCAGCGCTAGTGGCGAAAACGGCACGTGTTCTAGCGGCAACAACTCACCCCTTCGACATAAACCCGGACCTCGCAGCTGCTTCCACGGGGTTCCTCCGTAGGTTTGGGGCCGGATTCCTCTGTTTTCGGGCCTGGCAAGAGATAGATTGCGGCTGGCTCAAGCTCAACCCTGAAACAAGCCGCTCCCTCCGACATGACCCCGCTTGTCCACGACGCAGTGATGTCCCCAAATGTAAGAACGATTTGACGACAAACCTCGCGGAGCAGAAAATGCTCAAGGTCTTGTGCAGACTGCAGCTCCACACTTCGCTGATCTGCGTGGTTCTGCAGACCAGGGAGGGCACTCACAACGATCCCGCATCCATCGTCCAAGGACGCCCTAAAATGGAAGCAGTGCCCCACGGTCAAAGTAAGAGCACTAGTGCGGTAGGTCTCCTCCAAGTGCGTCCATCGCACGGCCAACGGAAGACCGATCTTTTGCACAGAGCGACTCACATTCGCCAGTCCCTGAACAACCTGGTGCACACGGGTGTCCAATTTTGGCCAACGGAACAAACAGAGCACAGTCTTATAAGCTGGATATTTCAGTCGGAAAATGATGTATCAAACACGAAGAGAAACTTCCTGTGGCTGTAAAACGCGAAAGGGCAAAACGTCAAGACGTTCAATCTATGCACGCACCCCCACACCAAAAAAGGAATCTTCGGGCGTATCTCCTGAGCGCGTGATTCAAACCGTGCGCCACAAACACGCACATAGTTGACTTACCTCCGAGCGAAAAAGGTGGTGTAGCAACACACGTCCCACCGACTTCCACGTACTCGCGGCCGTCAATTGCCCCCCCGCCGTGGCACCTCCCGTTGTGCTCCCTCCAGATTCGGCAGAAATCCATGCTCCTACTTCCCGGCTCACAGGACCTTTTGAACTAACGACCCTCCCTGCAACCTCCTGGGTTCGCTGTCGTTCCCGAATAAGACTCCCGCAATACAACAAGGCCAGTTGACAGAGCGACGCCGACTGCGTCATCGTTGGTCCCTTACATCTGTCGTCCTCCGGGCAAGTTCCGCCTTTCGTAGGCAAGCCACTTCCAGGCCTTCCACTCCAGCCACTTGATGGACTCTCGCCTGAGACTAATCTATACCCCAAGAGAGAGTGGCTGTCCATTTCCACCATTACTTCGTCATCCAACACGTGCGCCACCCGAGCCCTAGCGTTCCGAGTGGAAGTCGTCATCCCTCGTGGGCTCAAGCCTACTAATCTCCGTTTTTCTCCTGATTCTATCCTTCCGACCACTTCAGGCGCCATCGCCGACGTGCCAGTACGAGGTCCGACAACATCCGAGCCGCATCTCGCATCTTGATGAACCAGCCATCCATCCTTCCCGTCAACCAAAGCCTCTGCCTTGAGAGTTTCGAACACCTCCTCCCAAAAGACGCTATGCTGTAGGCGAGATATGTGTTGCCCAAGGTCGTCCATCAGAACTTCGCTGCCTTTCTCCAACTTAAGCTCCGCTCCTCCATTGCTTGCGGGTGGTGGTTTTCCACAGTCTCCCTCTGCCGCGTCCGTCCTTCTGCATCGATCGCTCCGTGCAGGAAAGCTAGCTCTAAGGGAATGTTCGCACATGCCGGTTTGAACCGATACGAGCTGGACTTCAAATGCCTTGAGACCCTGCGTATTCGAGGGTTGCGCCTCCAGCCGCCCGCCCTCACCGCACGTCAGTTGGAACAGCCACGGATGCCTGTGTCGAGTACCCGCAGCCGCGGTGAACGGCACAGACTTGCCACCGGCACTTCCGAAACTGCAGTCGACTGACAGCGGTTCGCCCACTTGAAGCGGCACGTTGACCTACGACCACAGGGACGACGCACACAGGCGCAAAGGCGCGCGAGGTTGACAAGGGCTCCAGACGATCCCCTCCGTCAAACCGAATGGCAGGCTGCTACGCGAACATTATGTGCTGCACAGACCATCGTTGGCCTTTTACGCCCTGCTGACTGACGTCTATTATTGGTCGGTTGGCTAGCGCGGTCAGTGCCAGTAAATAAAAACATCCAGACACACTGCTGTCTGGGGAACTCGATGACTTGATAAAACAACGTGTAAATAAACTGTTTTGCCTGCGTGCAGGAGACTGACGAATTTTCGTTGGTAAAACCGTTGTAGCGGTCCCTGCTCATGAAGGAACCCGCACACACACACCTTGCCATGGTTCGGGGCCACTATTCTCCAACTCTTCCGCAGATGCACCACGCCTTGCTGAAATATCAGTTGCACTTTAGTCGTTTCTCGCAGTCGCTTGGCTCGTTCGCGAAGCTGCTCGGCCGCCCCTTTCAACTGGCTCCTCTTCATGGTCAGCAACGATGGGAGAGCTTCCGACGGCACACCGTCTCCAGGTCTCGCCTGTAAGAACAGGACACGCCAACGGGATCCCGATGTACGCACATGATCGAAAAATGGATGTGGATTTACTCGTGGAGCGACAACGTTCCTAAGATATCCCCGCGTCATGTAGCATACAACACTGCTTGTCGTTACAAGTTCCAAATCTCGAACTACACCGCCTGTTGAGATGTTTGCCGTACGGATTTCTCTCTTGAGGAATTTGAGAACAAATTAATGTCGACCACATTGGTACCAACTGCTGAGGATAATCTGTCGGATGTACCACGACTCTCGCGCGGGCATACCCTCTCACCGATTGGTCTGACATTGCCCTGGCTTGGTCCTCGTCACTTGGTGTCACCCTCTCCAGTGCCATGAATTCGCCCGCCCGGGCCAGATCGACAAGATGGACTAGCTGGTTGAGCTCTCCCAACGCCATGTCAAACGACGTGACGGCGCTCTGCAACGGGTGTTCAGCTACAAATGTAGATTCGTGAGTGCCTCCGCTGCCGGTTGCTTCCTCCTTCTTGGCCCCGTTTTCAAGATCGCCATTGCCCTCCTCTGCACCCGTAACTCGCGGCTGACCCTGGCTATCGCCTTGGTCTTCAACTTCTTTGGCATGGTCGGCGAGGGTCTGCTGGACTGCAAGCTGAAAGTCGTCCTGGAAAGAGCGTTCCCTGAAGAGGAGCCAACGAGGGCGACAGGATGATGAACTTCGACGGACGCGTGCGTGCTACAGCCATCACCGAACCAAACAATAATTTCCGCCGCACAACGCAACTAGAATCAAACCATGCCAAACGAACGAGTCATACCTGGCGCAAGAAGCATTGCCGTCGCCGTCGTATTGGTGTACTGGGTTCGCTACGAACGGTACCAAGGCGATTTTCTGAGGCGACCCTACGCCATTCTCGTCCTTCTCAGCACCTTTCGGTTTTGCCACGCCACCCTCGCTCATATCAGCACTTTTCGAGCCCAAGCCTTGCACATAGCTTAGTTTCGTGGCCATATCAATATCGTTGTGGACCTGCGTCTTGACATTGCCTGGCAAAGAGCCGGAAGGCGCACACACAAGCAGAGGAGGAGATCGAGAGGGGGCACGCGCCAAACACAGACGGAAACAGCACCCCCCCCACCCGCCGGGATGCGACAACAGGATTCACGATCCACCGATGCGATTTGAAATTTGATTTTGAGCGCGCAGCCCCAGACACCAAGCACTTTGCCCTTCGGGTGTGGCATATGTGGAGGGATGGAGGCCCTGTCGAGGAAAACGGAGAAAGAGAAGCTGGCGGACTTAGAGGCGATGTTAGCAGATGCAACATGCAGTGGAGACGTGACGGGTGTGTGCACGGCGTGTGTGTCTTGTCCGTCGTGGGTATCTCTATGTTTGCTCTCGTGTGCAGTGCTGCTTTGCCGCCCGTATTTGCCGCCCGTATGCATGTCTCCTGCACACGGCCAGGCGGTCTATGTACCACATACATCTGTATGCATGGGATTCTACCAGACGTTTCTGCGCCATGCACCAGTACCGCCTTGATCCGACAAGTAGCGCTCCTAATAGTGAGATGGTTTCACTTTTTGGGGTTGGTACGCTGTGGTCGACATTTTTTCAAATGTTTCGTTTCACCCGTGTTTCCCCGCCAATGAATATACACGACTGCTTATACCACGCGCTGCCTCCATCCCCACTCGTCGGCTTCGTGCAGACGACGCCAGCTTGGTGTCCTTCGGCTCGGAGGAGCCAACTCCGACAAAACATCACTACGTCCCAAGAAGTCCACGTGATGATGCCGCTTCGAATACAGCAGGCCCTTGGCGCCCCGTAGGTTGGAGTCGGGTAGTCGACACCAGCGTTCCCACTGTAGTCGACAACCCCGTTCTCGAGGCTGGTGTTGGCGGGCGGGAAGTGGCGGACGTAACCACCCGAATCTATTCCTCCTCATCCAGCTGTACGACGGAGCGCTCCACAGAACGGGTAGTACCCCGAAGACATCAAGGGAAACGACCCCATCGTCACACCGCTGCCGATCACGAGCGTCGTACTGACCGACGTCGAAGGCAACGGCACCCTACACCTGAGCGAGACCATGAGACGGCAGCAACAGTGGCGCTGCTGACGAACGAACTGGTGATCGTTCGGTCTCAGATTGAACAAAAAGATGTTGTGGTGAGGTCTCTGCAGCGCCAGTTGGAACAGGTGAGCTAGCCTGTTCGTGCGTATTTGTGCTCACAAGTTTGTGGTGGACCTGAAATTTGTAACATGAAGTATAGTACACAGACTCGTCTACGCATAGTCTAGTCTACACGGCAGCCAGCACCGACCTGTCTTGTTGAGCCTGTTTCCCACAGGAGATATATCGCTAACCGGTCGCCCCGATGGTCTAGCGGGTAGCCTCGCAGCCTGCTAAGGGCCAGGTCATGGGTTCGAGTCCCGACAGAGTGAGTTTTTTATCGCTAATTCAATCCTGATCTCCGTTGGAAGCGACGGGCTGCAAAGCTCGTTGTTAGTAACCTTGATCGACTTCACCTTCATTAGTCGCGAGGGAAGGGATTGCTGTACCCCCCTCGCGATAAAAATACCTCAGGCAGGAACCGCAGGAGGGGTCCAACCCCCCCCTGCTATGTGACCCCGGTTGGGTCGTCTAGCTGGTAGAAGTGGAGGATAGGGGCCAGAGGGGCAGACGACAGAGTATAATGATGGGAGAAAAAAAAAAAATTCGCTGTATGCTGCTCGGAGAACCGTAGAAATATAGGTTTCGATCGTCTTAACTCTACGATTTCATTGCCAGAAAAATAAAAACACGGTACAATAATGCTGCTGCTTCCCCGTCACATGGTATCAGGTTTGAGGCAAGCGGTGACAGGTGAACGGTGACACTGCAAGATTTGACCAACATTCCCTACGGCCAACTGCTCCCCGACTCAACAGTAATGCGACTTCTCGTATATCTATCCGTAATATTTTCTGCAAGTGATACTTTCCCCGCAGTGGTGAGGCACCAACTGGTACACAACACACCGACATATGCTGGATGGGTAGCGACAGAAGTTTTTGGCGCTAGGTGCGTACCTGGGGTTCTTCGTCCTTACGGTCCACTCTGCAAATCAACCCCTTCCCCATTGCGTGTACCCCTTGCCTGGACGGTTTCCATTCATTAGCGAGGGGAAATTGAAGCGCAAACTCAAGCACGGGCGGAGGAGGATCTCGTGGCTGCATTGGCGAAGGCGTCGGGGCTGAAAGAGGAGTTGACCAGAACATCTCAACTACTGGTGGATGGAGCACTCGCAAGGTGATGATGCAACTGAACAACTCGGATGCTGCCATGTGTCCTAATTACTACCGAAGTGTTTGCAATCTACGAGCCGAGTTGCTGGCCTCTCTCCTAGATGATGGGTTGTATGGCCAGTGGTACCACTTCAGACCTCGTTCAACTCAGAGAGAGAGGGATTCCTAGCTATGTACATCGCCACAACTTTTTGCACGCTTGCTAACAACCCCGCAGGCAACACCTGGAGCAGCGCTGCTCCGTCCTCACCGAGGAACTCCAGAAGTCTGCAACACGAACCGCCGAGCTCGAGAACGAAGTGGCCGTCTCACGCGCCGAAGTGGTGAGGATCTCAGGGGCCCTCCACGCCCGACGGAGCACTGACGTGGTGGATGCGGAGAGGGCGTTTGGGGAGGAGCTGCAGCGGGTTCAAGAAAGTGCGGCGCGCGAGACACGGACGTTGAAGCAGGAAGCCAGCGGCCTCCGCACGTTGCTAGAACAGACCAAGAGCAAGCTACGGAATGCCTGTGGGGAAAGGTAAGCGACTCCCACGGGGAAGGGGTAGGGGTGACACTCAACGAGCTTCGCGCTCGAGGCGTTCCAGCAAACACTGAGAATACGTTGTCCTTTGTTGCACAATTCAATTGAAGGGTTGCACTATCGTGCAGTTGCCCATCGCCATGCGTGATGACCAGTTTAACATGTTACTGTTCTTTTTTTCTCATATCGTGCACGTTAGCAGGGATTCCTGGCGAGAGGAGGCAGACTCTTTTTCGAGTGAGGCTGCGACGCTGCGGGAGACCGTTCAGGCGCTTAGGCAATACAGCGAGAATGACACCATCGACCAGCTGCTAGGACAGGCGTGGGCAAATCTGGCCGGCAGTCACAGCCAACCGCGTGCAAGCTTCGATTGCGTTTAGCGTGACTTGCACTGGAGGATTTTCAGATATACTTGTCTTATTGGGGCCGAGTGGCTTCGGATCTCATCCACGAGTCTTGCACTCTTGTGATAGCGTTCGGTGTTTCCTGGCGTTGAGGTATTCCATTTCTAGCCGCACGGCAGTCGGGGACTGATCTTGTGTGTTTGTTTTTGTCGTATTTTCATCGATCGGTTTTGCTCAGGTGTCGCGCTGGAAACGTCGCACAGAGGAGCTGGAAAATCTTCAGCGGGTGGCATCTTCGCCGGAACGGTCCGCTTTCGACGGTAGCAGTTCAGAGACGGAGCCCAGTCGTTGCACCGAATCTGTCGAGCCTCTTCCTTCCCCGACGATGGAAGGGCGCCCACCCTTGGCCGCACCGACAACAGTTTCTCAAGAAGAGAAAGAAGAGCACGAGAAAGTGTTGGGGGATAGGCAGGAAGCGGAGATACACTCTTTGCGGCAAGAGCTGTCGGAGGCAAAGAAGTCATTGGCGATGAAGGGAGAAGAGGTGGCTGCGGCTGTGCTGGAGGCGCGGCAGCAGGCTGCGATGAGAGCCGTGGCAGAAAGTTGTGTTGAGGGTTTGCAGGCGAGTGAAGAAGCGAGGAGGGTTTGAGAGGGAAGAATATGTAGTGAAGAAGCTGATGTCATCGGAAGTCTTCTTTTCGGCAATCTTTGTTTACCAGCAGCACTTGGGGTACCCTGTTCAGCCGACGGGTGCGTCCTTGAACACTTGTTCGAAAGGCGGCAGTGTTCTCCCACGGAAAGACGAGCGCTCATGTTCTCTACGACATTTGCGCTGCACGGCAATCCTGTTGGTGTGAATAAAGCATTCCGCCATTTGCCGAGCATGTTAGCCTCATCTCCTCCGATTTGCATTGATTATCCTACTACGTGTGTGAATTTAGCGAAAGGCGGAGGCCAACGCAAGGGCAGCTCGTGAGCACGTGGTGGCGAGACGGGCCGCAAAGGCCAGGGATATGGCGAACCTTAAAATAGCAATTCAACAAGATATGGTCAATGAGCTTCACAAGTGAGTTTGCTCTCGAGCCTGAATTTTAGGTTCACCAGTGCAACACCTGCATTCAAGCTGCAACGCCTAACTACCCCTTCTTTGAGCCCCATTCCACCCGCTGTGAGTCAGCATTGAGTGGGTCTTTTAGTGCTCGTGGTGCTTTAAACTCATGAAGTACGATGATTGGGTGGTCGGCGTCGTTCTCATGTTAATCCGTTTCACCTCCTCCTTTCCGTCGGCAGGCGCCTTGTGCTATTAAGAAGAGCCCAACGGCACAACACGTTAGCTACATATGGAGCGATCCACCCACACGTGTTGCGTCCACATGCCAATTCAAACCTGAACTTCCAATTACACTGCGGTCCTTGTACCACGTGTGTCTCGAATATTGCGGTAGGTTGCAGTGCGAGGTGAGAAAACAGCGGCAGGAGGAAAAAAAGTTGCACGGCACCAAAGACACAGAGTTGTCTAAATGCTCTGGCGAGCGCAGCCGAGAACCTGTTGGCGTGGACAAAGCTTGCCAGTCGGATGATACGATCGCATCGTCTTCCAAGGAAGAGGGCGTAATGATGGAAAGCGACATTCTCAATAGAGTGGGCGCTGCGTGCTCGGCCTGTGGAGTTGATCTGACAGACTCCGGTGCCGACGGGAGCAGCATCGTAGCATCTCCTAAGGTGACGGTGGTCTTGGAGGATGAAGCAGAGAAACGAGTCTCGGCGGCGTTGGCGTCGGCGGCAATGGCTCAAGTGGGAGCCACCGCGTGGGCTTCCGCTTTCTCTGCAGCCAGGTGCTTGTTTCACGCTGCGTTGGCCTCTCTTTGCGAGCAAGCAGACTGTTTGTTTGGCGCAGACGCAAAAGGGAACGGGCGGCAGGCGCTCGTGCTGTCGCCCTTGGTGGGATTAACGACCGCGCTGAGAGACGAGGCGAGCAGCGCTATGGTCCCGTGGGCGCCCAGCGAGGCGGAGGCTGACGCTGCGGCTGCGATGGAGGTGTTGCGAGATGATGTTGAGTCATCCGTGAAACGTATCCAATCTGCGTTGGCGGATCACTCGGAGCGGACGGCGGCACTGTCGCTGGCTTTGACCATGGCAACCGTAGGCTCGCAGACCACAGCAGAATCGCCGACTGATTCTGCAATAACGGTATCCCGGACCACTACAGGGTCGCAAACCACCGCCAAGGCCGCATTACCACGGGCCACATTGGGCTCTCAAACTGACGAGGTAGGCATCATGGAATTGAAGGTGGGTCAGCGACATAATGTTGGTGTGCAGACGGGCTATCTCGGCGGTCGGAGACCAGAAACTGCTCCTGGCGCCGGCGGAAGGGGTGGGGCACCAGCATGGGAAGGTGGCATGGAAAGTCGATGTAGGGAGGGAGAAACGTATGATGGCGACCGATTGTGGCGGCCCAAGTCAGAAGATCACGCCCGAATGGACGAGCTAGAGTTAAAGGCGGGCGCGCTTAGCGCCGCGCTGCAGCGATCAGAGAAGGAGAAAAGCAGTCTGGAGCGGTCGTTGACACGACGTTTCAAGCGCGAGAAGGTGCGTGTGCCAGCACGTCTGAACTTTGTTGCGGGCTTAATGCCGTGCCAGGGTTCACTTGATGAAACGGTAAGGGGTAAGAGCGGGGTCTCAGCAGCTCGAGCTAGTTTCTCAAGTCCGGCTCGAAATTGTTTCTCTGGAGACATGACAAGGTGTTTTGCACGTGCGTGACGGATTGGGATTAAGACTGTGTCAAATATTTTGTGACCTGTTGCCACGCTTGTGGAGATCGACTTAGGCAAGGAGCTATTGCGATGCGGATGCTGGTGAAACAGATCGATCCAGGCGAGTCAAGTCATACGATGTGCTGCGATGATGGAGAAGTTGTTGGCGACGAGTAATTGACAATCATGTCGAGTTAGAAGGAAATGGCTGACGGAAAAGTCTCGCACGCTTCTCTCTGCAGGCTATGCAGCTCAAGAAGCAGCGAGATAAGTACGAGGCAGACATTGGTGCGCTGCATGCGTCCACAATGGCACTGCTTCAGGATGTAAGTGATGTTTCAACATTGTCCTTTGCCCCTGAGTTGAAGAACTGTGGTAGCCCTTTCCCACGGAACTTCGGGAGGAATTCATTTTGTGTGCTTTTGAGGCGGGTCTTCTTGAGAATACCCCGGTTGTTGCTTGAAGTATTCACGAAACGTGGGCGGGACTTACATGGTTTCTTCTCGTGGTCAACTTCTTACGAGTACTACCGGACACAACCATTTGTACAGAAGCACAAGAGTAGGGTTTGTCCTGCCGAACACCAAAACCGTTATGTTGATCAATGCAGCAACTCAGTCATACGCTTTAGCTGTATGAGCGCACTTTGGTATTTCTTGCAAACTTCGCACATTATGATGCTCTGCCGTCAATGGGACTTTGAAAGCGCGAGTCGGTTACTAATCAGCGGGGCACATCTTGGGTTAATGTCACTCGCCGAAACACCGCCGAATTACGAGAATCATTTTCGTGACGGTTGTCTCGATCGGCATATATGTGCAATTTCCTGTATATTGAGATTGATTGTGGCGCTTGTGAGGGTTCTCCGACAGGGTAAGAAATATGGCGCTTGAACCGAACTTCGTGTGTCTTTGTGTGCCGGCTCCTGGGCCATTGTAGCAAGGGAGGGGAGTGTCAATCGCGGCATGTACAGGATATGGAGACTGTCGTCGCGAGGGGCGCACCCCTGAAGCTTGCGTGCTGTGAGGCGTGTTTCCGTCCCGGTACCCAACCTAGCATATCGATATCGCCAACAGCTCTTGGATCTTGTTTGACCCTTGCGCTTCCCTTCGAATTCTCTTCACGCGTGCTTGTGTTTCGATGCTCCAGTTCCCAATCAACACTGCAGCTTGACCGTGCTCAGGCGGAACAAAGGGACTCATTTGACCCGTTTCACAGGCTGCTGGTATCGGTTGCGCGTGGGTGTGATACAGGGGCCGTCTCTGTTGTGTCTTGTTTGTACGTTGTGCGCCTCCAAGTGTTGCCTCTATCTTGGGCGGGGCGCATCGTGGCCCGCAGCTAGCTTTTTTTTCGGAGGGTGCCAGTTGGGCGAGAGGGATTTTCGCGCTTGTTTTGTCTTTCCTGCAATTCGTCGCCATGGGGCTGTGTCGTCTTGTGATTCGGTGCGAAGGGCATTCGTTTAACGTATTTACTTTACCCATGTTAAGCAGTGTAGACGAGCACGCGGGGCATGTCAATGTGATGTATCTGTGTGGAGTTTGTGCCTGTGTAATGCTCCCAGTCAGTTTTCTTCGTGCGTGTGCCACTCCGTTACGTCCGATAGCACGCACCGGAACAAATACGTTTTAGTGGGAAACCTGTGAGATGCTCCCAAGATCATTTTGCTAGAATGTGTATACACTCCGTGCAGGGTCTGATAGCACGCACCGGAACACGTACGTTTAGACTCAAATTACGATGAATGTAGCCTTGAAGGGCGTGTTGAACGGATATCATTTTTCTTGTAAATCACCATTTAGCCGTACCATACACACACCCCAAATCGTGCCACGTTCGATACTTTCGGTGGTGTGCCATCTAGGTAGACTCGCTCGCCGCGCCGGTTGGTGTTTATCGAGGAGAAGAAACCTCACAAATCGTGGAAGAGGAAAAATATGATATTTTCGGGGGTCTCAGAATTGGCTCTGTTGGCCGGGAAAAATATATGAACATCGGCAGCTACGGCGGCGTAGCCCGCCGCTCCAGGTCGCACATCTTGACTTCCCAAGTCGGGGCAAATTATTTTGAGGTCTGCCGGAGACGAGGTATTACCCTCTCTCGATGACGAGTCTACATGAAGGATAACAGGCTTCGATGTGCGTAGTTATTTGTGGTGTTCGTGCGGTGGTGCGGACTTGTTGCGCTGGTCTATTGGGGGGTCGGTAAGGATCAACATTTAGTCTATAGTTTATATACTCTTTTCACCCCCAGGTGATCAGAGGGCCAGAAGTACTGGGTAACACGGGGCCGAGGCAGAGTGTGTGAAATTTTGGAACTTGCAGGTGGTTCAACAGCCCCCACCCTCCCCCCCGCGCGCGTGTGGTCGGCTGCGCATCACAAAGACCACACCACCATCACTTTTACCCGTCAGTGTATGGATAGATGGAAGTGTACAGAAAATACAAGCACAATGCCTAGATGACGCGTCCCGCAAATAGCGAGGACACATAACATGCGCTTTGAAGCGACTTTCGACGAGCTGCATGAATTATCGTTTCGTGCAGTCTCAGCGATGAACTTTTGCTGTTGTGCATGCTGTTGCAGACAGGCAAGTACGCACCAGCGAAGTACCAGTCATCAACGTGTGCCCTACCCCCGTCCTCATTTTTTTGTGTGTACATGCCGTTTCTTTTTGTCGGGGACACACTCGTCACAGCCCCCCCGCACAGACTTCTCCCTTCTCCCGCTGCTGCTGTAGCCCCAAGGTACCACGAGGCCCGCTGGTTCGCTCGTTTGCGTACTACGCTGCTCTTCTAGATCGATGGCATCCCTGACTGCTCCACCACCGCAAGCAGGAACTAAGCGACCCAGGAGCAGTGCTCAAGAACACCAGGTGATGGGAAATCAAGCCGCGCTTCTTGTATCCGTCACATGAGTCTTCCCATAGGCGTCATCCCGCCCACGTCCTCGCTCGTCTCCGACACGACGCCAGTGCAGGCCTCATGGTGAAATGAAGATGACACGTGCGCGTATATGTTGGACGACTTCATGCCTCTGAGGTCCACCGGAAATCTATAGCGCCATTTTAGCGAATTGCATATTTTGAATGGTAGCACGGGACTGTAGAGAACCTCCTCAGCGTCTGGATGTGTAGCGGTGTCAACCAGTCCCCCAGCCTCTGCTTTGTCCAGATGTCCAGTTCATGAGACACGTTTTCCTCACCACTCACTGCAAGATTTCAACACATCCCTTCGAGCGGGGTATAGTTCTCTCGAACTTAGTCTTTCTCTATATTGTAGACTGCATTGTCTACGACAGCAGCAGTTTGCTAGTGCAAAGCCATGCTGCTTCACTCCTATGCTCCTAGAGATCAGCAGCGGGACACACAGGACCCTAATGAAAGACCCAAGTCTGCGCATCAAAGCGCCGTCTATTGAGTCTGAACCCGGCATGTTGCATAGATGTGTGCACAGGCTCGTTGGGATTCAGTAGCCTCTCGCGAGGATAATAAACTTGGTTTTAAAAGGAGTATGGGGTGGAGTTGGGTGGTTTTTCGTTGGTGGGACCGGAGACGACAATAATACAATACTTGCTGGTTGTGCTCCACTTTGACTAATTTAGACTATTTTGTGGTGACATAACCTTCATTCAAACCTATTTTTTGTTTGTGCCAGGTCTCAGCACCAGCCCCTGATTTCGGTGCAGATTCCGACGATGATGTTGAAGACGTAGCGCGTGGGAAGGGAGGCGGCGAAGGAGGAATGCCCTCGTCTATGATCGTGCAGTTTGCGACACTGGAGGGGGAGAACAAGGGGCCACAGATCGATATTCCACTCGGTTCGACGGTACTGCAAATGGAGGAGCTCATGAACCAGCTCCTGGAGAATAAGGATAAGGTGCGCAATGCGACGAGTTTGCAGTGTGGAGCGGATCGGACCACTGCTGTTCGAAGGTTAGCGGCTTCGTTCCAAACTTCCTGTCTTTTTATCCCACCTCTGTCGCTCGCTATCGGTCACTCCCAGGCAACACCGAGCAACACCGAGCTTGCTGCAGGTAACGACCAATGGTCTGCTGCTTATCCGAACTCGGCATGTCTAAAAGTGTCAGCGTATCTGCACAAGATGCCCGCCCGATTGGCATGTTAGTCTAAGGGCTCAATTACCATGACACTAAGGCGTCCCTTGGCTTGAAAACCGGACTGCGGCAGATCTCTCTTCCAGCCTAAAATCCATATCAAATGTCCCCTCGTACCCCTACCTTTTGCACCACCTTTTAACAACGCCACCCTCTCCCCACTCTATAATCCATGCCAAAGTTCCTCGATTATCGACGGGACAGTTTGATACAGTGGTTGATAAGGATGCTAGGCTGACGTCAAGTCCGCGGCTTCGTGTACCTTCACGCATGCAGGCCAAATCCAATCACATCGCTTCATTTTGTTTCGTCGTTGTACGAGGTAGAGAGTACACGGGGAAGCCAGCTAAGGGCATACAAGTATGAGGTCGTGCCGGACAGCTAATTTGTGTAAGTTGCAGCGATAGACTATGCTCCAAGGGTACGACTTTCGAGGAAAGCCCCCGTCCGCATACTCACAGATATGTCTCAGACGGATGCTGCAATGTTGGCTACTCTCTACATGTACTTCTACATGTGGAGTCCGATGCGGCTGGCGTCAAGTATAATCCGCCCCTTACGGGGTTGCTTAGGGTTGTGCGAGCATCCTGCCGACCCTCGCGATGGCGCACCCTGTATGCAAGCACGCCACAACCCACAGCTCAACCTAACCTGGTACTCAACAGTTGCCCCGGAACTATAGTAGCTGCACAGCAGTTACTGGTAACGTCATTTTTTCTCTTTTGCGCGCCACCGCGGGGAGATTTGACATTGCACTATGAACGGATCGGCGCTCTTGTACCATGTCGTTGTGTGGGTTTTTTTAGCTCTTTCGTTCGTCTGCTTTGCATTGCCGTCGTTCGCTTTTTTGCGGCACATGTCTTCCGGGTAGGTGCCGTACACGTTCTACGTGAATGACGCCGAAGTCATGGAGACGCTAGAGCAAACCGTGTCGGAGCTAGGTGAGCGTGCCACTACCCGCTGTGTATCGTGTTTGTACGCGCTCAACACCGGTTGATGGAGAGCAGAGCTTCCTCCACGAAAACCTTGCGACGCATTGATCGCATAGAAATAACAGGAAGGCGAAGCGTTACACAAGCCAGACTGACAAACCCATCCGCCTGTTGTTTTATGTATCCTTTCCATTCATCGTTTGCGGCGCAGCGGTTTCGACCGAGGCCGTCCTGCGTGTGTCGTACCAGCCGCTTGCGGTGTTCCGCGTGCGGCCGGTGACGCGCTGCACTAGCACCATGCCTGGACACACGGAGGCTGTCCTCCACGTGAACTACAGCCCAGATGGAACCATGCTTGCAAGCGGGGGCGGAGATATGACCGTCAGGTGAGTTCGACGCCTGTCGGGCATATGCCGTACCATGGTATCGTTTTCTGTGTAGATCTGTGTAGATCTGCCGGTGCTTGCGCTCTCAACACTTCGACCTGAGTTGGGTGTTTTGTCGGAGCTATCGTGGCTCTTGTTTTTTTACTCAAGGCACTCCTGGCGTGTAATCAATGTATCTCGCGTCTTGGGTGCTCTCCGCGTCGTCTCGCGGTACATACCGCCGTAGCAGGACAACACAATTCCTGGACGTGCGACGCCCCAGTTGTACTTCCTCCCTGCTTCCCCCACACCCTTGTCAATCAACTCCGCAGGTTTTGGGACGTGCAGACATCCCTTCCTCGATTCACATGTAGAGGGCATCGCCACCATGTCCTATGCACCGCGTGGGCGCCAAACGGTGGGTCGTGCGCCTTGAGGCTCCAAGAGGCGTTAGTCTCTCTAGTGGAGCCATCAGTTTTGAGATCGTTTTTTTATCCGTTCAGAATGTGAAACGCATAACGCCGTGCTTATCCATGGCTGCATGTTATTTTTTTGTTCTGGGATTGCTCGCCAGGGAAACGTTTCGCGTCGGCCGACAGGAAGGGCGAGATTCGGCTATGGGACCCCTCGAAGGGGGTGCAGCAGGGCCAACCCCTGTCTGCCCACAAGCAGTGGGTCACGTCGCTCGCGTGGGAACCTTTGCATCGAAATTCCGCTGGGGAACGGCTCGCCAGTTCGTCCAAAGACGCCCTCATCAAGGTTGATGATCTAACGCGTGATCGTGTCAGTGTGGAGAGGAATGATGTTAGGGCGTGTTTCGATGACGAAGACTTCATTATTCGTCTAAATTTCACATTCTAAGAGCGTATGCATCTTCGGACAAGGCATAAGTGTGTAGGCGACTCTTAGGCGCAGCGCAGCAGTATTATCTCTGGCATTCCTTTGAAGCATTCTTTCCGCCCTGTGCTTCTG
Organism: Ectocarpus sp. CCAP 1310/34; assembly: GCA_902602495.3. NCBI lineage: Eukaryota > Phaeophyceae > Ectocarpales > Ectocarpaceae > Ectocarpus > Ectocarpus sp. CCAP 1310/34. The sequence continues at coordinate 61,336 of CACKRE030001493.1, read as the reverse complement.
TTACGGCTCTGACAGATCTGGAATACGCGGACTGGTCGCTGCGAAGTTACACTCTCCGGACACGCCGACTCCGTCGAGAAAATCATCTGGGGAGGAGAAGGGCTGTTGTACTCCGCAAGTCGGGATCGCACGATTAAGGTGAGCCTGGGAGTCTTGGGCACCGTTCGGCGAATCTGTCGGCGTGTGTGCACGTCCTGTATGTTTCTTCAATCCAACAGAGTAGTGCGATATGTTCAACAAATTTGACTCAGCTGTAAGGTTTCAGGGAGTACGAGTTCGGCTCATGCTTAGTTGAGGGCATGCACGATTTGCGCCTCTTAAGTAAACGTGTTTTGAGCTTTTTCTGCAGGTTTCATTACGAAAGCCATACAAGGCGGTGTCTACAACTCTTTTGTGTTGCCTGTTCCCGTGGTGGATCTATCGTCGCACGTGCGCGTGGGACTCCTTAGGTATGGAATGTTGAGGGTGAGGGCCGAAAGCTGGGAATTTTGGTTCGAACACTCGTTGGGCACGGCCACCGGGTCAATACCTTGGCCCTCAGCTGCGAGGCGGCACTGCGGACGGGTCCTTTCGGAAAGGAGGAATGCGCGCTCAAGGCTTTGTCCAAGTTTACTCCAGAAGAGGCTCAAGCCGTCGCTCTCGAACGCTACAATCTGGCAAGGTAAAGTGAAGAATCCTTTCGAGTGTTTTTCTTAGGCATCACGATCTTCAAAATATTTCTTGAAACCATTTGCCGGTTCTTCAAGCGTTGGTCAAACGTGCTCACAGGGTTACATCCTATATTCAAAGGTTCCCCTCGTAATCGATTGACCTTTGGCCAACAGGGGAGGGGAACCCGAGCGATTGGTATCAGGCTCCGACGACTTCACGCTTTTCCTCTGGAATCCAGCTGACGGCAAGAAGCCGTTGGCTCGCTTGACTGGCCACCAGCAACCGGTGAATCACCTCGCCTTCAGCCCGGACGGACGGCGTTTCGCGAGCGCCTCGTTTGATAAGAAGGTCAAGGTGTGGGACGGCCGCACGGGCACGTTTCTCGCGACGCTAAACGGGCACGTGAGCGCGGTGTACCAGGTAGCGTGGTCTGCGGACAGCCGGCTCCTCGTGAGCGCCTCCAAGGACAGCACAGTCAAGCTGTGGGAAATGGTCGCGCTCAAGAGGTGAAACGTTTAAACCAGAGTTTTGTGCGCTGAAAGAACCGAGGCTTGACCTGATTTTCTCAGCGGCGATTAGTGTCCTTCGATTGACGTTCCTGCCTTTCTGAGCTGGTCGTGGCTCTTAGGCGCCCCTCGCAGCAACGCTACAACCCACTTTGGGCATGCCACGCCAATAACAACAGGTCGAGATTGAGTATGGCTTGTACTAGATGAGGGTCATGGCACTTGAGCACACATGCTGCCCATGAAACGAAACACACCCACACGAGCCATCCCCCTAACGCCGATTGCACCTCAGGGCGAAAGCGACTCTTCCAGGGCACGCCGACGAAGTTTATGCTCTCGACTGGTCTCCCGACGGATCTGCCGTTGCCTCCGGCAGCAAGGACCGGACTATCAAGATTTGGGCCCATTGACGAGCGCTTGTTCGGTGTTGTGGGCTTGTTGCATGGTTTGGCGATTGGTCAGCGAGGAAAGGCAGCGGTTTCCACGGTAGTCATGTCTTGAAGTTCTGACGTGATGCTTGTCTTGATACTTCAACAAAAATAATGGGGGGAACGTAAAATGCCCGCTGGCGCTTCAAAAGAGATGCCCCTGTGGTTGTCGCTGTGGTTGCGTTTTGTTCTCGCTTCGGAAGAGCTCTTGTATCTGGAGAAAAGAGTGCTGCCATAGGTCCGCCAGGCTGTCGTACAGCAGTGTAGTCCAAAAATTGAGATGTGGACAAATTCTTGGCCATCACACCCATGTTTTGAGACGTTGGCTGCGTGCTTTGGGACGTCGGCTGCCGTCCGTGTAGGGTGCAACACAACTTGCGCACCGAATCATGGCCGAGGTGCAGAGACGGAATCGACCAACTTGGGATCGTTGCGTCAGTTCTGACACGACTTTCTTTCTTCAGTCGCCGTCGATTGTCATGTGTCGGCCACTCTACCACCACGGTGTGGTTCCGTCTTGTAACCACGATTGGCGCAGTTTGCAGAAGCATCACGCCAGGTATACCATGCGCCAGGCGTCTCAACTCGATTATCAATCCTGTCACATGTAGATGCTAGCAAGCTGTTCGCGTTATAAAGGATGACCACACAAGTCCCTGACAAGGTCTCCATAAAGTACAGCGCCCACAAAGCGTTGAAATGCCGGCCGCATCAAGATACCATGTCGTCTCAACGTGTGACAGCTATTATAACATGATCGCAGGTCCTCCCCCGCTCCCACTATCGCTTCCCCCTTTTCGCGGCGTCATCGATATTGCTCCACATTGACCCTGGCCCTCCTGGCCTACTAGCATCCCCCAGAGTCCCATCGCGAACTCTTTTTCTCCTGTCTGCCGCCATGTCGCTGAAAAAAGGAAGGTAAACCTGAGTGTAGCCTTGCAAGGACACAACGGGCGGGCGAGGGTGTAGGAGCATCTGTATGCGATTGGAAGATAGTGACAACGTATGTCAAATCTGCTGCATCATGATCTCGATGCACGTGGAATGTCAGCTGAAGAGCTACACTCTCTGGCCGGATTCGGACGGGCCAAGTAAAATCGTGAATCACTTCCCACTCGGTAAGGGCGGAGTGCCAACAGACTTGGGTCGTTGGGCTACAGGAACACTGCTTGACACTTTTATGTCGACTAAATCCTTTTCAAACATCAGTGGTGACGAGGGGGGGGTGGTGGTGACAGCATTGCCTTCTCCTCACAGGGCTTGTTCTCCGGTTCCGGCATCAGGATAGTCTATTGCTTCTTGCCCGACAGTGTCAGGTGAACAGGCTCTAAAACGTCTACTTCACTCCACAAGAGCGGTGATGATCCTCGACAACCCTTCGAATGATCGCGACACGACTCCGGCATCGCCGGCACGCAACATTACACGTACGGTTGGTGCCCGCACAACTTATCTTTATCTAGTTGTGGCCGAAGCTAGGGTGCTTAGATCCGAATGTAGCGTTGCGACAAATGGCCGCTCAGTAGGTTTTAGTGCAGAGGTTATTAACCGGGCTCACAAGTGGTGCTCGTACGTAACGTTGATCGTAAAGTGCTTGAGGACTCGGTGCAGTTGGCAGATCCTTCCACTTGAAAGTAACGTCAATGCTTGAATATCTTGGTTTTCCAAAGTCTAACACCAGCACGGGTTTCCGTCGTGCAGCAAACGTTCGCTGCGGTCGCTGGTGTTAAGTGTTTAAAGCAAAGATTGTATCCCTCGTGACACACAACAAATTAGCGGTCCGCCATTTTCCAAGCGAAACTTTTACCATCGGCTTCGGTGAGCTACAAGCAGGATTTGTGAAGCTGCTGGCGGTCCGGTTTTCGGACGCTTCAAGCACACAGAGTCCCCGCGAATCAGCGCCGATGCGAGTGTGTGGGGCAGCGAAGTCCGTCCCTCACACATCCCACTTGTCGCCGTAGTCGATTTGAATGCCTGGGGTTTTGTGGATGTAGGTCTAGCCACAAGAAAATGCGCTTGAAGTTAACGAAAATCGAAAATCGAACGCCACACCAGCTTCAAATATCCTGCTTGTAACTTTACGAAGTCGATGATAAAAGGATCATTTGGAAAATCACCCGCCTAATTTGCAGCGTATCACAACATCGTAGCTACTAACATTGCTACACCAGCGACCGCAGCGGACGTTCGCTGCGCGATGATAGATCCGTACTGGTGTTGGAATTTGGACAACCAGATATGCAGCGTTCCTTAATTTTTGTAAGAGATAATTCTGCCTACTCCACCGCTACCCTCAGTGCGGGCGCTAACTGTTGTAGCGCACACGTATGCTTGTGCGGCAGTGGCCGTGTGGGTGACAATATTAACTGGAGCAACCCCATCACCTAGTTCGTTTTGTTTGGGTGAAATTATTGCAGTGTTGGAACGCCAGACGCCTTGTTGGGGTTAGTCATAAGAAGTGATCATCAACCACAGCAGCGGTTTATCACACGCAGACTGGTTTTAATACTACCTCTCCAGCAACATCATTGTAAGTTTTCATTCCTAACGTATGATACGAAGAGAAGAAAAAGGGAGACGTGCGCGCGTGTGCTACGCACAGCAGGCAAGACAGAGAGCAAAGGGCGTCAATGCAGAGAGGCAGACTCTTGAAGTAGGGGGGGTAGCGACGAAGGAGGAGGAACGGGAACGGAAGGACAAGGGAATGACCAAAATTGCATTGGAGGAAGGAAGCATGGGGTGGACCACAGCAAAACTTTCAATCCAGATGGCCTTCCCCACAACAAACGACGCAGGGCTCGAGAAGAACTGCCGCAAAATAGCCGTACAAAATGATGAGAGTGATGGCCATGAAATCAAGGAGGATGATGTCCAAAACGAACTCGAGTTCAAGGCAGCAGCCTTGGTACAGTTAGCGCCCGCAAATAAGAAACGCTTATTTCAGGTCCAACCTTGAATTCCTATTGTGGGCTATAAACTCAGCGTATGTCGTTCAATTTCTTATTTCAAGTTCCTTATTTTCGTGGCGCCAAATCCTGCTGAATTTGTTCGATCGGCAATTTCTTATATTCTCTGCTCACGAGAGCTGGCGGAGAGCACCACCAAAACCGTACAGCAGACAGCATATCGTGGTTCGCAGCCTGTCTGGTGTACTGTGCCAGAGCCGGAGCGCCAGGGAGCGCCAGAGTCGGCAGGGGGTCGGAGGGTGCGCCGCAAAGAGAATATACCGTATATGACACAAGATAAAACACCCCTTTGACCAATTTTCGAAGCTCGATTTCTCAACTGCAGGAACAGTCACAGCGCCGAAAACGGCGGTGTTGAAACCGTCTCGTCGAGAGCTTTTCGAAAATGTATCGTTTTGTTTATGCATTCTCTTCGTCGTGGAGTAATCGAGCTTTGAAAATCGGTCCAGGGGGTGTGTTATCTTGTGTCATATACGGTATACTCCCCCCTCGTCGTCCAACCCCCCCGGTGTTTGCCATGGGGGTTGGGTTTTCGTCGCCTGGCAACGACGTTGTAAAACAAGCCCATTCACTTCGTGAACTCGGCAACCAGGTTACCGTTTGTTTTTTTACCTCTGTTTCTTTTTTGGCGGTCACCATAATGGTGGTCGAGTAGATCATGTCGTGCGGGGTGGAGGACCTTGACTCCGCGCAAGGGGGATGATCGCACCACGTTGTGTTAAAATGGTCAAGCACCCTCGAGGCAGTTACACAGTGCTTACAACTGTCTCTGGAAGTGAAAGCACCAGAAAATAAATTAAGTCATACGCAGCTGTCATCCGTACGCAAGGAAGTAAGCACGAGGTGCCGAACACCCGTAGCAGGATGCAGCGCACCCTGCATGCGACCNGGGGGGGGGGGGGGGGGGGGGGGGGGGGGGGGGGGGAGTGGGAGAGGGGGGGAAAAGCGAGAGATAGGAGGAGCTGTGGGGTGTGTCTTATTCGACACACTCTCCCCGTAACCACTCGTTTATTACGTAGTAGGGCAGCGGTCGCCGCTGTTTCTTATTGAGACATTTCTTATTGTGTGACCCAGCGTGAGCCATGTTTCTTAATCATATTCTCTTACGTTTCGTGGAAAAATGAGCCTCGAATTTTAAAAAAAAATCTAAAATTCGGGCGCTAACCGTAGTGCAGTGTTGCTCTGTTGCAATTGTTTCTATCTTTAATCCGGAGCATAGCTTAGCCTCCCCCATGCCGCCCCCTCACGAGGTCCCAAGTTTCATGGCATTCATTAAGTTAGGTTTTGTGTATTTATGTTTTCAACCGCGCTGAGAGTGACGTCTCTTCATTGGTCACCCGCTTAGCGCGGTCGACGCTATGTAATACTGGTACTACTGTAATAAAGACAGAAACAGCTACATAGTAAACAAGGGCGACCGACGGTGACGATCGACAGAGCGACGACGGCGCGATCGACGAAGGCGGCCCAACCCCAACCTAACCCCTACCCAACCCCAACCCAACCCAATCCCCACCCCAACCCTACCCTACCCTAGCCTACCCTACCCACCCCAACGGCGACGAACGACGAAGCGACGGCGACCCAACCCCAACCCAACCCCAACCCTCCCCTCCCCTCCCCAACCCTCCCCAACCCTGACACAACCCGGTGAACGCAGAAGGCGAGGATGATGGACGTTAATCACTTCGCCACAAACATCATGTAGATAAAAGTGACACACAGGAGCTGAGGGACCACGAAGAAGTGCGTACCGAACCAGGCCGCCCGATTGACCGACCAACCGACCGACCGAACGACGGAACCAACCCATACCCCCACCCGACCCCAAAACACAACCCTACCTTCTACCCTACCCAACCCATGCCAACCCAAAACCAAACCCAACCCGACCAACACCGACGGACCGGCCGACCGGCCGACCCTGCCCTACCCTAGCCTTCCCAACCCAACACAACCCAAAACACAACCTAACCCCAACCCGACCGACCGACCGACCGATCGACCGACCGACCCAACCCACCCTACCTCCAACCCAACCCAACCCAACCCGACCCCAAAACACAACCCGACCAACCGACTGACCTACTCCATAACAAAAAAGACACGGACAGAGAAGAGGCGTCTTCGTTCGCTGCATCTACCGCTATATTGTTTACTACTCGTACGAAGTACTCTGTAATTGTACATTCAACCACCAAAATCAATCTGGCAGGATCAAGCTTTAAGAATACCTGTCGGTCTAGATGTACGTCTCTTGGCAACTCGTCTGAGAATACAGTACAGCAGTAGGAAACGGTGTTGATGTTTGGGGGTATCGTTGTACTGTACTGCTGTGCTGTAGCTGTGCATCAAATAAGTGCCGCAGGTTACTGCGCCAACGTTCGGCACGTGCCGCAATCTTGAAACAAGAAACATTTTGTACGTCAGTTAGTGACTCCATCACCCACACTTACCGACCACCACAGTTGTCACAGAAACGAACGAGATAACCACCAGCTGCTCCTTTTTGCCCATCTTCAGTTGTTGAAGCCAGAGCAAGAGGGGAAAGTCCACTGCAGTCGCTGCCTGTCCGCGCGCCAAAGCGCTGGATGGAAGCTTGACTGTCCGCCCAATGACGCTTGCGCCTACACGTTCTCGATACACTCAGCTGCACAGGGCTCAAAGCTTGGCAGACCGAAAAGGGAATGGAATGGTGCGGAATGGATCCCCTTGTTTTGTTGATCTCCCTCTCTTCGCCCTCAGTCCTGTGGCTCTGTTCAACGCGTCCGACGGCTGCCCCTGCTACTGCTGTGTGTGTATACTCTGCTAGCGCATGATTCACCGACACACCACCTGGTCTCTGGACTCGGGGTACTCTAAGTCGCACCTGCGTCTCCCCTCAACAAGAGCCACGAGCACGCAGGACAGGATGAGGGAGGCTACACATACAAGTGCATTTACATTCTCAACAACACGTGCATGCTCACCCGCTCCAACAGCACCGACGTGGGGAGCGCTTGGCAGAAGTTCCGCGAGTTAAGAGATATCTTGGTTTGTCTGGCGCGCGCGCATCGAGGAGAGGAAATTCATTGTCGGTGCCTTTGACAGCGAGCTCAACCTGAAGGTGTTGGGAGCGATCACGTCTCTCTTGTTGCACCGCCCAGGCCCAACGATGGTTGACACCTCCGCCGTGGTGTTGGAGAGTGTTGTCGTAGAAGAACCTCCCGTCGTCCTGGAGAGTCTAAAAGGAGCCACCGTCGGGGATGGTGCAGGTGCAGGCGATGCCGCTACTCCTGGCGTTGATGAGGTGGGGCCTGGTGCTGAGGAGCCGGAGCAGAATGTCCGGCCGTTTTCTCCCCAAATGAAGTCCCCTCACATAAGCACGCTCTACGAGAAGCAGGACGTGATGGTGAAGCATTTCGGGGTGACACAGAAGCAGGCGCTGCGCACACAGGCGCTGCTGAGGCTCGGAGTTACTGATGAGGACGTCCGGATTGCCGAGCGATTAATGGGGTCACGTTCAGACGGGGCCGACAATGTGAGCGTACAGATTGGCTTCCGTTTTTTGGTCGCGAGACAGCAGGGTTGGTTGAAGAGGCGGCGAAGCGAGATTAGAGATTTTGGTAATCGTCGTGGTGGTTGATAGCATGTGAAACACAGCGGATCTCCTACTTGAGGGGCCCTCGATCGATCCATGTCGGCGTTCTAGGGCGTGTGCTTGAGAGTCTTTGGTCCCCTCGTCTGTGGTTGGTGTTATTTCTATTTCTTTGGTCGCTCACAAATTGGAGTATGCAGACATGCAGACGCGAGCATCAATCACACTCTGGCTGGTAAATATTCCGTTGTCACGTACGTCGGTCGGCTTTGTACAGAAGCAGCAGCGTGTGTGCAGATAGACAGTGCCGGTGTCATCAATCGTCGACATGCCTTGCTGTGGTCTACCGTCACTACACGAGTCTTCTTGGACATTAGCAGGAGTCCACAGCAGAGATGCTTTGCGTGGTTGACATCTATCTGCACTAGGCGTTGGTATGCATGTGGCTAGTGTGGCCATCGACCCGAGAACACCGCATGCACCGGAACAGCTGTTTCTTTAGACTATGAACCGGACGATTTGATTCTTGTAGTCGGAGTACTCTTGAATCGTTCTTAAAACCCGGTGTACTTTTGAATAGAGTAGTTGTTGTTTGTTTTTCTCCCATCATTGGACTCTGTAGTCTGCCCCTCTGGCCCTATCCTCCACTTCTACCAGCTAGACGACCCAACTGGGGTCACATAGGAGGGCGGGGTTGGACCCCCTCCTGCTGTTCCTGCCTGAGACATTTTTATCGCGAGAAGGGTACAGCAATCCCTTCCCTCGCGACTTGTGAATTCGATCAACTTCACTATTATAACAACGAGCATTTCAGCGCGTCGCTTCCAACGGAGACCAGGATTTAACAAGCGATAAAAAACTCTCTCTGTCGGGACTCGAACCCATGACCTGGCCCGTAGCAGGCTGCGAGGCTACCCACTACACCACCGGGGCGACCGGTGGTAGTAGTACGGACTGCTGGCGCCTCTACCTTTTTGTTCTATTAATATCATTATACCAAGAATAGGTACAGCAGTACTATTGATGTATACAGCAGGTATCATTTATCGGACGCGACACTCTTCCGACACGCTTCGTTTGTCCCGGGTTTGACCGCCCTTGTGCGGTGATCCCACGTCCTCAGACACCCTCCAAGGAAGAATGGCTACTGGGAGTGACATATGCACAGATGAGCTTTCACAAGGCGCTGCAGGTGTTGGGGATATCCGAAGGTAAGAGATGGGACCAAGAAAATAGTGCACATTCACAGCAGTAGCCTGCTTCAACGGCTTGACCGAAAGCAGCTGCTCATAGCCTGTACTCGTGTCTGGCCTCGGGATGACCCCAAACGGGCTGCTGCTGCAGTGCTGTCGAGTTCGGGCACCAGAGTGCAATTTCGTTGTGTTTTATTTGTGTTGAGCATGAAGCCGGGCGTATCTGGTGGTACCTGCCCGTATCTGGAGTCCCGGTCTGAACCTAACCCTGTTGACCTGTGTTGACCCGCCTGCCCCTCACAAAGAAACATCCTTGAGGTGATATGAATACCATCCCTCTCCGTTCTGCGGCCCCTTTGCTATAACCTGTCACGGATCCCCGCGGTTTTTCCGTGCTTTAGAAGAGTGACTTCTCGTGTCTGCTGTGCCGTTCACTCTGTGGTGTGTTGGTTGGTTGGTTGGTCCTCTGCAGCGTTGGTTCCGATCGGCGGTATGCAGACCTTTTGGGCACGCACAAACTTCAGCAGCGTTACCCCTACATTTATCTTTTGTTACAAGATATGTAAGGCTGCTATGTGAGGCTGAGGGAGGTGTACCAGAATCGTTGTACGTACCGCGCAAATGTGGCGTATTCCGGCGGTTGCGTTTTTTTGTTTTATGTCAGTACGACCCAACGAATCCATCTCTTCAAGTATCTATAGAACAGAGTCTAAGATGTAGAACCCGAGTATTTCGTCCGACTGCAGCAGTACCAATAGAATATAGAGTAATTTTTGATGGAAAAGTCACGCGAACATGAATGTCTCGTTGAAGCCTGTGACGTGCCGCCGCTGTTGTTGTGATGGTGCATGGTGCGTGGAGAGTCTACTGGCTTGGGGTTACACACGTTGTGAACATCCTCCTCATGGCCAAATAATCCAGCACGTTATCCACGGATACCTGTGGATTCATTCTGAAATGTGGCATGGAAGGAGCGAACGTTTCAGGTTGAATATTCTCTTTAAAGGTTAAAGAGACACATGTATTGTATTGCACCGGTACAGCAGTAGACTACGGTCGACATCTTGATATCTAGATACAAGTCAAGTCATTTTCTTCTCCCTCGTCTGTATGTCGGAACAATTGCCTGCTCCTCTCGTCTCTTCTTCTCTCTACAAAGCTGTGGTGGAGGAGGAGAGGTCACGGCGACTCGGCGAGCTCGGGTCTGGCGGGAGCGGAGGGGGGGCGTCGGAATGTGGCGCTGGTCGAGAGGCGGAGGACACGTGCGGTAGGTTCTTCATCAAGAAGCGGCGGTCATCGATCGAAGAACTGGGAACCACACTACCCGGGGAGGTAGCCTTTGCAAATGTGAGCCAAAACAACCCAGTAGGGCACACATTGTTACACGTGCGCCTCTGATATGTACCCGCATAGCGGTCAATGGAACCTAACAACTGCATGGGTTTTATCGAAAGCCTATCATGTTCTTGGCAATGGTATCGATATCAATGTTGTGCGATCTTTGATAACGGGAGTAAATACCAATGAAGAGGATTAGAGGGATATCTTCGCAACAGAGTGCCTCATTGCTCAGAGCTACAGAACGTATTAGTGCATACCGCCGCGCAGAATTTGCCCAGGCACGAACAGTTACTGTCGGCTATGCATTACAACGTGCTGTCGACTTCTCGTGAAAATGTACTGTGGGTGACAGAGTCGGCGTTGACGCATAGGACCGCAAAAAAATATTGTGCACCCGATTGCTGTGAGTCGTCTTTCTTTCGATAGGTATGGTTTCAACCGACATCCTTGTGTACTGTGTAGTGCACTTGTCTATGCATACAAGAAGCGGTTGTTTGACAAGGGTTTCTGTTTCTCCTGATCGATACCTGTTGAGGTCCGCAAGTGGTTGACGGCATGATAGAACGAAAAGACTTGCGCATGAAGGTCAGCAGTGAGCATTACACATGGACCCGTCGATATCTATCGTGATCTTGGAATACTTTTATGTCCCTCTTTGCACAGGTCCGTTCTGTAGGGTACTGATACTTCTGTAGGGTACTGGGAGAGTTACAGAGCTGTTTGTGAAATCTCTGTAGGGTACTGGGAGAGTACCGAACTTTCTGTAAAATCTCATTAGATACTGGGGAGAGTACCGAACTATCTGTTAAATCTCTGTAGGGTACTTAGGTCTCACAGAACTCCTCTGNCTGTAAAATCTCGGTAGATACTGGGGAGAGTACCGAACTATCTGTGAAATCTCTGTAGGGTACTTAGGTCTCACAGAACTCCTCTGTATGGTACACAAACAACGTACCTACAGACGAACCCGGTACTTACCCCGATAGTAGCAGCGTCACAGGACATCACGTCCTGCACCGCACAAAAGGACGTCTGCACCGCATGAAACACAATACTGATATTATACTCCGAGATCAACGTGGCTCCGTGCATTCTGATTCTACCCCACCCTACAGCGGCGCCACCATTGGTCTTCCTCAACTATAATTAATGAAGCTGACACGAAAAAAAAAAAACGTTCGACTACACCTGACCTGCGGTTGCCTTGGCGCCTCCTCCACTCAGAGGTACAGCAATCAAAACCGCGAAGAACGACAACAACAGAATCAACAATCAACCGCCGTAGCTACGCAGCACTAAGCCTCCGTTGTTGTCATTTGGAGCGAAAACGCAGTGCACCAAAGCAGAACACAAAACACGTACGGCTGTTTCTGTTTCACCCTCGCCTCCTCCACCCCCAACTGCTGTACTTTGCGCCGGGGAGACGCTCGCTGCTGCTGAGGTCTGCACTCTCGCTCATGTTCCTCTCAAGCTATGTGACCGAAAGGAGTTCTGTGGAGGTACCTAGTTCTAGTTCTGTGATCGCCTTCAAGCTTTTTGTGGCTGTGGGGCAGGTGGGGTCTTCGGCGCAATCCTGACGTCATACCTCCGAGGGTACTACTGTACAGAACTTTTCGGTAGGGTACTGGGAGAGTTACAGAACTGTTTGTCGGTAGGGTACTGGGAGAGTACCGAACGTTCTGTAGAATCTCTGTATGTACTGGGGTCTCACAGAACTCCTCTGTAAAATCTCTGTATGTACTGGGGTCTCACAGAACCTTTCGGTAGGGTACTGGGAGAATACAGAACGTTCTGTGAAATCTCTGTAGGGTACTGGGCGAGTACCGAATGTTCTGTGAAATATCTGTAGGGTACTGGGAGAGTACCGAACAGTCTGTAAAATCTCGATAGATACTGGGGAGAGTACCGAACTATCTGTGAAATCTCTGTAGGGTACTGGGGTCTGACAGATCTTGTTTGTAGTGATCTGTCGGTACTTACAGAGGGAAAATACCGCCGGTACCGATCTGTGAGTATCCTACAGAACGGACCTGTGCCTCTTTGTGTGTGTGGATCTTTCGAATCCGGCGTTGGAGGGCGGTTTGTATTCATGCATATGTTTCCTTTTACTTTTTTCTCCTTTTCTCTTTTTCTCTCTTTCTGTGCGCCAGATGGCCTTGTTTCTGCTTGCCTTGTGAAGTACCAAGATTGAACCAAGGGGGTGTACCTCTTTCTCTCCGGCCCGTAATGGTGACTCCTAGTCTCAGTTGTTACCTCACATAGCACGCAGAGGGAGTGGAGGACTCCAGAATATCTCTCGTTGATTTCTATTGACTTGCGGACCCCTCGGGGCCATTTTATTTGAGTGTACCTTTTTAGGGTAAGTTAGCCTGCGACCACGGGAATCGACCGCGTCGAGTGTTGGATCAGTCCGGACATATGAAGGTACTGGGTAGAGAGAGATCGGAACGGTTTTTAATGTGAAGACAACAACAACAACAACAACAATACATACCACTTGCGCTCAGTGACTTTTCCAACAAAGAAATATCTCTCCGTCTCCGCCTCGTGGGGACGTGGCCCTCTGGTATATATGCCGCCCAAAGATTTCCCCGCCGACAAATAGCTTACTATAGCGAAGTAGCTTTAACATTTTCTCTATTGGCCCCATGTCCCGTCGGTGACTCGAGAGTTCAACGTTTTCTCCGATGTGCCGTGCCATGATCGGATCGCGTACAATCCAAGCACTTCACGGCAACTCTATGGTTAAAGTTCAGGTGCTGAAGTCGCCCGGCCAGTTGGTTGCTGGAAAGTAATAGTAGTAGTGATGTGCGTTATCTTGATGATCATATGTGCATTTGAGTTTGGTATTCCTGGACACAAACTGAGCGGGATCCGCCCCCTGCTGCTCAAATTTTCGGTGCGTGCCCTCCTTCCTTCATTCGTAAAGTCGCGAGTGTTGCAGCTGGAGGAAGTCTGCCACACGCAAATGACGCGTATCCAGGAGCTTGAGTCTCAGGTGAGACGTGAAGTCGACTCAACCGAAAGGGCTCAAGAGTCACTACTTGGTTCCGAGTGGCCACGCAAGTAGCGGCGGGGGCACCTCTGAACGTGCACGCGGCTTCGTGTCCAACGATTTGTGTTAGCTTGGGGTCGTTGATTTTCCGCTTCCGTGAGGATTGGACTGACGCCCGTCACGCAAGTCGGCGCCTTCGCTCACGTGATTCGTTAACTAGATGTTCGAATCACTCTTGATTCGTTGTTGGCCGTGCGTAATGTACGGCGTGATTAACTACCGAGGTGATGTCTAACCCGCCCTGAGTCGGAACCAACCGGAGCAACCTTATTGCAGCACTGGTGACATTGCAGGAGCAGCGATCGGTAGGATAGCTTCCCGCAGCATTGCAGGTTTGTATTACACCACTTTCATGCCAATGTCACCAACGTCATGACTTGATGTAGTGACGGGCCTCGCAACTTAAGACATGCCCCTCCCCCCCGCCTCTGTTATTAAACAAGCCGATCTTGAACTCGGCCGCCAGGTTACCGCTTCTTTTTTTTTCCTTTTTTTTTGTGGCGGTAACCGTTATGGTGGTCGAGTAGATCATGTTGTGCGGGGTGGAGAACCCTCACTCCGCGCAACGGGGATAATCGCACCATGTTGTGTTAAAATGGTCAAGCACCCTCGAGGCAGTTACACAGTTCTTGCAACTGTCTCTGGAAGTGAAGCACCAGAAAATAAATTAAGTCATACGCAGCTGTCATCCGTACGCAAGGAAGTGAGCACAAGATGCCGAACACCCTTAGCAGGATGCAGCGCACCCTTCATGCGACTCGCCGAATACCTCACGGCGCTTCGCGCTTGGTGATGTGAGAGCCTGGTCCGGTGAGAACCCGGCGTGCTCCGTCCCGGCTTTGTAGGGATGCGAGGTCAATGGTCTAACGACTACGGCATGCACGACTATGAGTACACCCCCCCCCCCCCGCCCCCCCCCCCCCCCCCCCGGTGTTTGCCATCGGGATTGGGTTTTCGTCGCTTGGCAACGACGTTGTAAAACAAGCCAATTCACTTCGTGAACTCGGCAACCAGGTTACCGTTTTTTTTTTTTTCCTCCGTTTATTTTTTTTTGGCGGTAACCATAATGGTGGTCGAGTAGATCATGTTGTGCGGGGTGGAGAACCCTCACTCCGCGCAAGGGGGATGATCGCACCACGTTGTGTTAAAATGGTCAAGCACCCTCGAGGCAGTTACACAGTTCTTACAACTGTCTCTGGAAGTGAAAGCACCAGAAAATAAATTAATTCATACGCAGCTGTCATCCGTACGCAAGGAAGTAAGCACAAGATGCCGAACACCCTTAGCAGGATGCAGCGCACCCTTCATGCGACTCGCCGAATATCTCACGGCGCTTCGCGCTTGGTGATGTGAGAGCCTGGTCCGGTGAGAACCCGGCGTGCTCCGTCCCGGCTTTGTAGGGATGCGAGGTCAATGGTCTAACGACTGCGGCATGCATGACAATGAGTACACCCCCCACCCCACCCCCCTTGCCTCTGTTCGCACTGATGCGATCCGCGCAGCTCGCTGTACTTTCCGCGAGGTCGTCCACATCGGATTCGTGAAATGGGTCCAGTTTGTACACTTTTCGCCCCGCGGCCAATGACGATGGGCGTTCAGGAGGGCAGTCAGAACGCGAGCGTTTCGACGATGTCATTGGCTTCTTGTGAGGGGTCCCGTCGCGAGGCGAGAAGTCCTCGATCGATAATCCACAATTCGCACACGGATTGATGCAAGCCAAGTGTTCTCGGCGGCGGGGGGGTATAATTTTTTTCTCTTTTCCCTCTCATGTAAACACAACCGTGAGATTCTCACGTTCGCGTACAACCAGGTTGGCCGTCAATCTTTTGCTCCTATACCTTACAAAGTGTATTACCCCGTGTATTTTGGGCTGGGGGTAAATGGAAAACGTACCCACATTTATATTTGTTCGCAAAAGGTACGGGAGGTTTGTATTGAACTGTTTTGTTTGGGTTTTCTGTTCGTTTTGACCAATTGCACGCACATCATCTACGGCCGGCTCAGTTGATAGTGTGGGCTGCAGGAGGGAAGGTGTGCGGTGTGTGATTGGGTTGTATTTTGGTCTGCGGGCGACCACGCCCGTGCCGTTAACGCCTGCGATAGTTTTGTCCTGTATGTGGCCTCGTGGGGCTGTCTTGTGGTGATGCGTTAGTTGGTGTTCTTTCCTCCTTCGTGAGCGCCCTCGGTGCTGTATTGTAAGACATAATTTTGGTCTTTAAGGTTAAGGCTGTGAGGTTAAAATCCCAGCTTCCTATTATGAATTGTGGTACGTAGAGTAGAGGTTGACAACCTTACGACTGTGTTCGTTGGTAGCAGTTTTAAGTTCGGGGGATAACGGGGGGTACGGGGAAGCTCTTGTATTCGTTTAGTGTGGAATGCGATGTACGCACTCACAACCCTTACTCTTTTCGTGGGACCAGCCGTTTGAATGTCAGCTTAGCATGCTTGCAGTTTTATTTGGTCCACTTCGCGAAGGGTACTACTATTCCTAGAGACTAAAAGTACGCAAGGATAAGAAAATCTTACTGCAGTGGGCATGGTGCCTGATTGAGAAGTCATAGGTTGTGCGACGGTGCGCCCGACAACACCGTAACACCATGCCAAGCCTACATGTACAAATGATAGCTTTCACAAACACTTGCGTGCTTGCCCACGTCGACAAAGCGTCGGCGTGCTCGGTGAAACACAGCTATCCTAGCATATACCTGTGCTCTTCTTGCCACCGAGTCGGATGCGTACCCCGACTATTTCTCCGGAGTTTTAGTTGGGTACAGAGCTGACACGCAGCCCTTCTAACGAAAAAAAAAACGGACGGCAGTAGAACGCGCACGAAGCTACAAGCGTAACGAGCCATCGCTGATTGCCTCGTACAAATGCCTCGAAAGAGGCACGAATGTCCTGTCGACGCCGTCGCGAAGTAGTAGGGCTTCTCCTTCAACATTTGCAGGATCGAAACCCTCCTGCGCAATGGAAGATTGCAACACGCTCAGGACGCGCACATGTCATCGTTTCATTTCTTGCTCATGCATACGTGAACAGGAGTAGTTCGTGCGATACTCAAACTAACGCCTAAACTAAACTTGGATGAACATCAACATTCCCACGTTCGTCAAGTTCCACAGACGTGGCCACACGCTCTGTTCAACTCGGGGTATGTATTCGGAACGTACCTTCCTGAGCTGGGTCTTGATGCGCTTGAATGTTGGCGTCATCTGGGAGGTCGAGCTCGAGATCGCCGCAACCCGCAAGAATTGTGGTTGGGCAAAACTTGGGAGGTGCCTGTCCAAGTGCTGGAAAAAGCTCTGCGAAGAATAAGCAAGCGGCAACATACAAGAGACGGAAGCATCTCACGTGACGAAAACAACCCATTCAGTGACACGAGGCCTGATCTGGAACCATGTGCGTTTGTTGTTAACAACGAATCATTTGAACGTAAAGCCAAACCTGCGAACAAAAACACGCGCTTCTGCCCGAAAAGGGCATGAGAGCGGAACACGTACGTCACCCCCAGTATGTTTCTGGCTCAAGTCTTGTTTCCTCCACTCACTGGGAAGTGCGATTCGGGGTCAGACCAAATGCATGCTATGTGATGGATGCCTTCAACTTCAGCGCGAGAGGGGCTGAGCCAAAAGCCAACCCTTTGTTCTTTCATCTACAGGCATGCATATGATGTACCAGAAAACCACTCACGAACAAGCCCTTCTACACTCTGCACATAGTTCCGATCACCACGGCCTTTGAACCCACTTGTAGCTAGCTTTGACCGGGGGGGGCATTGAGTGAGGTCATTGTGTGAACAGATAGGCGGTAAGCTTCGCCCAGGGCGAGGAATCTTTGCCGAAGTAGGTCCATGCAGAATGGTCGAAGCATAGAGTCGAGTCACTCGATGATACCTTAAACATTGCCCCCATATATGGTCTCACCCCATGCACGCCTGCCTACCTTGCAGTCGAGTTCATCCGCTTGACTTGATTCTTTCAACGCGACAGCCGCCATTCCAGCCCGCCCTTCTGTCCCGGGGACTTCAACCCCGTAAACGTTCACATCTGCAATTCCTGGGAAACCACAGATTACGTGGGCCACCTCTGTTGTAGCCACGTTCTCTCCTTTCCACCTGCGATAGAGCCGGTCCGCACGACAGACAGGGCAGACACGTCAATATAGCCTTAAGCGCATGCAGGAGTGTGCAGACACATTTAATTCAAGCAACAAGCAGAGACAAGAGGCGTGGCACAACACTGTCACCATCACCATCCATTACCAACCTGAACGTGTCTCCGAGCCGGTCCACCCAATAGTAGAATCCAAACGCGTCCTTCCGAAGTAAGTCGCCACTTGCAAAGTAGAGGTCACCGGGAAGCATGACATCTCGCACGATCTGACGGGAAGGAGGTTAGGCAAGGGCAACGTCATTGTGAGTATTGAGCAAATGTGGTCTCAGCTCGACTTGTGTGTTATGTGAAGGAAAATCTCGCGTGCTGCATGGCCCGCCGTAATCCCGGCCTGGCGAGGATGCTCATAACACACCGCCGTGTCTGTCGAACTGGTACTTGGTAAGAGTGGGGCGCCACCTGGCCAATACCTGGTCATGGGGCAATACAGCACGGGCCCAGTTAAGAAATTTCTTCGAAGTATTTCGTTGAGACTCAAAATATTAACGAAAAATAAGAAAATAGGGTTCAGAAAGACAGCTCAACGGTGGATCCTCGCCTGAACATCACCAGGTTTGCAACAACCTGTGCTCGGCAGGTGGCGATGAATAGGAAACTGAGCCTCGACTCGATTTTTGGGCTACTAATCTCAGGGCCCGTTCTGTACATTCGATTCTACTTGCATTGAGTTTTTCATGCTTGGTTTCGCGCCAAGACAAACGATTGCTTGCTGTAGGACCGTGTCGACGACCGAAACGGCTCACCTTTTTCGCGGAGGCCATTGAGTCGGTATACCCCTCAAATCGTCGGGCGGGGTCGTGGTCATTGATGAGCCCCACTAGTTGACCAACTTCGCCAGGTTGGCAGGACACACAGCGACCCCGGCTGTCTCGCAGCAACTCCTCGCCCTCTGCAAAGAACGAGAGCACAAGCACGTGGTTTGTTCCGTAAAAGTGGCATGTGGCGCAATGATTCACTTGCCGCCGAACAGCAAGCGCCACGGCAGCAAGCGCGACAGGGCCAGGCCCTTCCACAAAATCCCCAAATCGGGTTGTCATGGCCGTTTTTCGCTCACCGGGGTCCATCCTAAGAAGGAGAGTCGGGTAGAGCTTTGCGGCAAACCACGGAACAACGCCCACAGCCCCTACTTTGCTTGTGGTATTGACCATGGCCACATTTCCCTCGGTGGATGCATAAAACTCACAAATGCGCTGGACGTGGTACCTGTGATTTCACAGAACACGGTGATCGCTTGAAGCTCTCTCTTGGCAACCACAGTGTGAGCACCCAGGGGTGGTAAAGCGTTGATCAAGCATGGTTCAGCCGCATCGTTTTGATGGGATGAGGGCAAGTCCGGGCACAAATATTCGTCTTCAACACCTCCCGCTCCTCGTGGGACACATCAACGCAGTAGGGTCGAAGGGCACAATGGAGCGTATAGAACGAAGGTGGGCAAGAGGCAGAATCGACCAAAACAATGGCATGACCAGTCTGTAGAAGCCTCCGTCTTGGTGCCATGATTCAACGAAAGCGCCATAATTTAGCAAAGCATCATCCGCAGATTCCATACTCGATACCCGAAAGTCAAGTAGCAACCACGTGGCTCAAGGCTCACAGCAGGGGTGAGCGAGCTCGCAAAGTTTGCAACACGCCAAATCGCTCCGTGTTCGGCTACCAACTACATCCTGCAAGTTACCCGTTTCATGTTCCACCTCGGAGCAGCCTTGCCAAATCCAAAACGCAAAAATATTTATTTAACAATGCTTTTACTGTCACCTTACTTCACCTTTGCTGGAAGCGGCGCCAGACGTCAGGGCTTAGACCATTCCCGAATGCAACCCTGATGGAGCACTGCTGGTCTAGATCTGTCTCGCTCGAATTCACCAAGTACCTGCGTACACCGAGGGGTTCCTTGAGCCTCTTACCCAGTGTTGGATGCAACAATTTTTCCAAGTTGAGAAACGCGGTTACAAGCCCCATCACAAACCAACAGCCTTTGTGCCGAGCAACAAAAGCTATCAGCCGGAGGCACGCTTCTCAAAAACTTGAATGGCGGGCCTTGCCCGTATGCATACGACCGAAGTATTCTCACAAGCTCTCCTCGGCATGTTGGCTCTGATGACCCTTTTCCTCGGTGGCACATACGAGATGCGAGGCAAACGCCCTCGGACGCCGCTCGAATTTGTCCTTCCCCTGCTGGCTTGCTGAGCATGCAGATGCTACTGTACTCGTGTGATCAGGATCACAACCCTTGAGGATTTTGGCAAAATGTGTGACATGTAAGGGGATTTTACACGCCCAAGCAGCCGCTGACAGGGTACCGAAGGCCACACTTGTCCCTTCATAAAATACCCCGCCATGTGCTCGGGGCAGGATGAGACAGCCCGATGCGCTATATTCTACAAGGAAACCCCCGAATATCCACGTTCCATTGGAGTGCCCTCTGTCATGGGCGCATTCCAAGCAATACATAGCTTCACAAGTACGTGGAAAAAACAATCGACGAACGATTGTACTATCGTAGTTCGGACTTGCGACCGGCTCTTCGAGTATACTGCTGTAGGCTATTACAGCTTACCTTGCTACCTCGCCAATGTACTGCACAACGCTGCACCGATGCGCCACGCAGTCGCTCGAAAAATGCCGCACGCTGAAGCGCCTGCGAACAACTAGGGTACACCCAGCACGCCAGCATCCACCCACGCCCAGCATGCCGCCAGAGGAATGGTAGAGGGGCAGCGCGCAGTACACCCTGAAAGAAAGGAATCAAGCCCACGTGCACCAAGGAAAGTCCACCCACATCCTCAGTCAGTCGGCAGGAAGAGCTACATACTTCTGAATTCGGTAATAATCGATACCAGAAAATTCACAAGCTCTAGTTGTGCGGAAGCGTTGTCCGTCCATCACAACATGTCTTCTTTGATCCGTTTAGACGTCCAGTCTTGCGCGGGGCGAGCATCTCGACCGACAGTCGTTGTAGTCCAAGGTTAATGTACATTTTTTTGTCAGCTGGAGCATTTCTCGGTGGCAGTTGAAACCGCGGCTGGATAGGTGGCGTATGCAAGTTGTTGGACTGGTGCTTAGAGGACTTCGGAGGTTGGATAAACAGGAAAAAGGAGGAACCAACAGAAGCGCTTGCCAATACCTGTCGTCAGAACGCAGTCTGGCCGTTACGGAGAACATGACAGCTGAGGAGAAGAAACGGAGATGGCTGATTTTGGAAGCCTTGGGTAGGCCGGTGGTGCCCGAGGTGTAGATGTAAATCAAAGGGCTGTTCCACCTGTAGGAAAGACAAAGGGGTTCAAGGGACAAGACCGAAGAACATCGATGACGACGCAGCGTCCGTACATGTTGCCAGTATCCCTGGACCATTCTCCTACAAGCGAAACAAAACGGCTCGTACAAACCCAACTCGTTCTCCACAAGGAGGACGAAGACGGTATCAGTCGCTGCTCAAGTCAATGATTGTCGTTTTTCCTTCACTGTACTCTGTAGCAGTTGTACAGGGTTCCCTTTCCTGTCGCAACGGAGAGTAAAGCCAACTGCGATTCAGCGATAGACACACGAGGTACAGAATGTGCTCCGACTACTTATTGCGCTCCTCACATGATCCCCCGACGACTTCCCTCGGGGACAGAGCCTTGACTCATTGTTGCTAGCTGTGACCGCATATCATCTCGTGAGATGCCCCCAGCTTCTGCTTCTCCCCCGTACACGCAGATACGCACCTGTTGGCTCCGACAGGGTAATGGCATGACATCGTCGGGGGATCGACGGGGTGAGATGTTTTTTGAACGTCGTTGAGTGCGACCCCCGCCACAAAACATACTCCGCCGTGAATCCTGCACCCACCTCGGGAGGTCGTGTATACTATGGGTACAACAAAACAAAATCGATTCAAAAAGCTAAAGACGATCAACCGGCCTCCCATTTGTCGCTCGCTACATTCGCCCCGGCATGACAGGGTACGCTGCAAGTTGGTTAGGTCAATGCGACAGCCTTGATACAAGTATACCCAACCCTGTTGCTCACCGTTTCAGGGAGCGCATCAAGGACGTCAGGACCCATCAGTGAGGCAAGGCTTTCATCCACCACCACGATCGGGGTGTGGGACTTCGACTGCTCAAGAGCGATCCGGACTGCGTGTGCAAGCGCTGGGCCTTTGGTGTGGATGTTGACAAGGGCCGTACACACCCCAACCTTCGCCATGCCTAGCCAAATGGCCACTGCAGGAGAACCGGGTGTGGAGGGCTGTAAACATACAGCACAAAGGTTACAATGCAGAATTGACAAATGATTTACGTTCGGGCGCGCCTCACCCTGCTCCTTGGAACATTCACAAGGCTTGGCGCCTGCAATCAACATAGCGCACATTTGCCAGCCTTTACCTTTTTGGTTGAGACAACCAGGCCCACGTGAGCATTTGCGGTGTGTTGAGAAACCCAGCCCTGCATGCCCGCCACGGGCATCTGGGTCCGAGATGTGCGAATACCTAGCTGGTGTGGTCACCCCCAACAGCGACACAAGTTTCATCTACAAGGAGTTGGTCAAACGGGAGGCGCAACGCATTCCCCGTCTCCTTTCTCCTCTTACCGTAGTCAGGGCACGACGGCATGATCAGCGCGATAACGTCTCCTTTCTGGAGGCCTTGGCTCAGAGCCCAGTAGGCGACCTGATTTGATCTGTGGCGATGGGCGTCCACAGAAACCGGTTATTGAGTCACGCGATATACTCTTGCATGGGTTCACCCTACGAGTCATCTAGGCTACAATTGCTACTATAATAGAAGGACATTCAACCTCTGCCAGCACCCAGGTGGGGCCTTCGATTAACTTTTTCAGCCTACAGGAGGGGGAAAGGGAAGAGTGCAATGAGCCAAGCTTAACACTCACATCCAATTGTAGGTCTAGTCGCCGCCCCGCCGCCACATCAACCCACCTTCGATCGAGCAGAGTGTAAGTGGTAGATGAACCCGTTTCAGCCACCACGATTGCTGGTTTGCCGCCGTGGCGATAGAGGATCTCCTCGAACATGTCTGCTACACTCCTGGAAAGCAAGAAACAACGCACCGAGCCAAGACCTGGCTGAGTCGACAAGCAGGGCGTGGCCTAACTTCGATGTTGCGATTACCTGCGATGTGGGGCGCTAGTTGTAGGGCTCAATCTTGAAAACTGTGTCACGCATAAAACGTTCACCAATGTAACACTGTGATAGCATGCTTGGTTGGCCGCCAATATACAGCCCAGTGCTTTGTAGTAACCGAGTGTGATGTGCGGTCAACTTGCACATAAAGCTTTTGGAGTAAGTCGGACTTATTGGCTCAGGCGGGGAGTTCTATGAGTTGAACTTGCGCTCACCAGTCAACGCCGCGGACTCGCGCAGCCTTGACCTTCAGCACAAGTAAAAGCTTCACTAGGATGAGGATGTCACTGCAGAACCTTAAACCATCTCGAACAGCCACGGCAGCGAGGCCACCGCTGTACGTTGATGAACGGGTGTAGAGGCGCAGAACGGACAGAGGAAGAGGGGCGCGATTATCCGCAAAGCACACAGGAAAAGTGTACGGGCATGTGCTTTTGCTCAGATCAACAAATAAATGCAGCCCAGATATTCCGGGTGAACCGGGGGTGAAAGTCAAACTGCCCCCTTTTCCAAGAAAATGGCGACAGGCGAGAGCGAGAGGACGTGTCATTTCTTACAACCAGATCAACAAATCTTCAAGACAGCAATGTGGGTAGAGTGAAAGAGCAATTCTTCGTACATAATTATTTCTGCACCCAGAGAACCACGTACGATGCCACCAGAGAAGAAGAGGACTCACACTCGAGCAGTAACTCAAGGGGGGAGGTGTGCGGACGTAGAAGAGTGTTCGCCAACTGCTGTCAAGCCATTGGAACTCACGACTACAAAAACGTGTTAATGTAGTCTACACACTTGTCTCGACTATTGTAGACTGCTGTGAAGTCTACTGCTGTGTACCAGTACTACATTTCAACATGCAGCAGTACCTTCGAAACAAGCGCTTGAACTTGGTGTTTCGCCAGCTGAAGTTTCTCTTGCCTCTGGTGATGAGGGGAAGGCAGATAGCCCCAATCAAGCATGCCAGTAGAAACATCAAGGCCAAATTCGAGTCGCAGAGCCACGAACTACCTCGCCATGGGTCGCACTTTTCCCCCTCTTCTCTGAAACATGGTTTCCTACTGTTGATGTACATGTAGTACATGCCTCGTTCACTTTTTTTACGCCCTCGGAACTGTTGGTAACAGCCCCGCCTCTCACCTACGCTTGGTCTCTCCACAACTCCCACGGCAAAGAAGAGTACCGCGGCGAGTACCGGTAAGAGTATCGCTCCAGCTCCCGTCTCGTGTTCACCTCGTGCTAACGAATCCTACTATTTGCCATGGCGGCCACAGGCCGGAACTTCTCGATCATTCATGAGAAACTGCTCCATTGCCGGTTGGTATGCATGTGCCCTACGATGGACTTGGTGGCTTCACTCCACGTTGATGGCCAGCTCTCCGTGCACAGGTGATGAACTTGTGCCTCCCTCTCTCGCTGATGGCCGCCATCGGTCTGTAGTTGCATGTTGCACCTAGGAGCTCTGTCACAGCGGCATCCTGTCTATATGTATCTCCTCGGAAGGCGAACGTGCGGTGGTGACCCGGCTGTGGCAAAGGCAAAGGCCGTTCAAACTTTGAAATATGCGGTGAAATATTTAAAAAAACTGCCTCTCAGCAAGCAGTACCGCTGTAGTACTGCTACCTGTCCTGGAGTATTTTGCACTTCGCGCAGTGAGATACTGCTGTGCGCTGTACCCACAGATACTGCTGTAAGTGCCACAAGTTGCTCTGGTGGTATTTTCACGGGCTCGAAACTGTTGTTACTTGTGTCAACAGGACCATGGGCTGGCAACGAAGTTTCACGTTGACTCAAGAGGATATGGGCAATCGTACGTTCTCATGCGTTACCTGGAGCCCTAACGGCAAGACCCTCGCGGTCGGGTACACCGATGGTACCATTAAACTCTTCGGGATTGAGACAGGTGAGGCCTTGTGCATGGCACTCATTGAACTGTTTTGCTGCTGTTCCAGCTGCAAGTGTGAACCGCCCAACAACGTGCCGGATCATGGGGTTAGAGTTCTGGTGATTCTTTTTGAGTCGTAAATCTTGAGATGCCGCACATTTAGATGCGATTCGTGGGTATGAGCTCGATGTCTCATCGGCTAGAGCGCGAACGCCTTGCGATAGCCACGCACAGTGTAGTTTGCGATGCATGGCGTTCGTTATAGATCCGAAGATGTGCACGCGGGCGCCACTACGGTCGTGTGCACTCATCGAACAAAAACCTGGTCCGCGTCCACTGTGACTTGTCAGGTGCTGAGGAATGCTCGCTGGCGTTCCATGAAGGAAGGTCTCTTGCAGCCCTCACGTGGGTAGCGCAGCAACCTCGTCATGGTACGGCCCGCTCAAGGGCCGACGAGGAAGCCGACCAACTCGCGGAAGTCGCGGCTGCCTACGCCGATCGCTGCGAGCACGTACTGGGACCATGTGATCAGCTGCCTGGAGCCAACGGAGCTCCTGGTGGAGGGGCTGCGGGCCGCTCGTCGGAGTACAGCTCGCAGGCAGACGACGGCTTCATGCTGCTACAGGTGCGAACGACTGAGGTAGCTTCACTAGATTGAGAGGTGTGATGCATGGATACCACACCGGTTTGCAGCAAAGACTGGTTGCTGTCTGTAGGAAACACTGGCGTCGATATCGTATAGTCGTCGAGCTTGGTGTACAGGCGCGTTGTTCGTTTTCCCGCTTTGCAGCGATAATCAGGTGGGAAAACCATTTTCTCCTTTGCTCGATGCGAAAGCGCCAAATATTGTTTTGTGCTGGTCGTGAGATACCAAGGCGACATGACCTATTATAGCAGCCTGACGGCTTTTGTGTTTTCGGGCAAGGTTCCCACTGCTGCCCTTCCAAGACCGGTGTTTCACTGAAACCTTGCGGTGTTCGCCTTTGTTGCTGGATGGTCGAAACGCCACAGGGTATGAAGGAGTGCCCGGTGAGCGTTCTGGCGAGCGCAGACTCCGCAGGAATCGTTGTGCTTTCCATCTGTGGAGCGTATCGACTCATAACCATCGACCTCAAGGCTCACCGGAAACCCACGAAGGGCAAAGGTCGAGCCTCTGGGGGTGGAAGAGTAGATAGCCCCCGCCAGAGACGATCTCGAAGGTCGCCGGGTCAGGATGGTGCTGGTTGCTCTGGACTGACGGAGGGTGAGGTCGATTTTGATGGTACGGGGCCTGCGTTGCGGCCCTTGCAGCTTACGCTCAGCGCGGACCTCAGCGTTTTGACCGCCCTTGTGGAGTTTGACGGACAAGTCGAGCTTATCCAGGTGACGAAACTCAGCGGAACATGTCATACGTTTACCCGCCTGCAACAGCACACCTGGTATCTTCTAAATAGTGCCTCGCCGTACTAGTTGTGCCACTGCCCAGTGAAATAGGTACATCCGGCAAGCACCTGTGCACTACCATTGCTGGTTTCCAGAAGGTTACAAAGGTCGCCCGTCCTGCAAGCTTCTAAGTTAAGACGACCGTCTGCGTGTGACGGGTGATTGACACAGCAGGTGGATCTCCCCCTGCTTTGGCGGCAACGCCACGAGCTCAAGCCCCTGGCGATGCAGTTCACCGCTTTCAGGGCAGTAATCGGGCGGCTGGTGGCGTCCGTGCCACGGTTGCCCCTGCTGTGGAAGGGCACCCTGGAGGCGCTAGAGACCAAGCTCCGGTGAGATTGTCGTTATTATTTGTGGGAAGCTCGCTCAAATACTGCGAGTACGACAGGCTGATCTTCTACGCTTATCAGTCGCGATTTCGTGCTGAGTTGCGGAGTGTAATGTGGCATGATGGGCGGCTGGCTGTGTGACAGTCGATCTCGCCTGTCAGCCAAATGGACCCCTGTGCGAAAGATCGATGATAACACAGGGTGTGTTTGGTTTTTACGAAGAAAGTCTCCAGCGGAAACCCTAACCGCTTTGTAGTGTACCCCTAGTGGAGATACCGAGTTCACCTTTAAGCACTTAGTAACATAGACACGTGCGTCAGCACATTGGTCGCTTCTGCCTCTCGGTTACGTCATGCAGTCGTGGCCATCTTCAATGTTTGGAAGCATGGGGATTGATTCCCGAGGCGCTCTTTTCAATGTTGTGTCTCTGTCGTTTTTTTACAGGAACCTGGAAGATCTTCTGCCGAGATTCGGCTATGACAAAGACATCACTGCCAAAGACGAGTTCATTCATCTTGTGAGTGGCTACGGCATGCGCAAGTCGTGACAGCGTTCCCGTACACCTGGACTCCATTGTCGTTGCTAATCGGCAAACAGTGAAGCGTGCTCGGCAAACCTCCGCACCTTTGGCAGCCAACCAATAAGCTACTTATAACCCGATGTGTCTCACGGAAATTCCACCTCATTGATGGAAAGAGGTTGATGCAACCGCATGTCAGGTATCGCCAAGATGGAATGGATCGACGCAAGCATTCCAAGAAGAAGCACAATGGAAACCGAAACGATATCTTTACTTGATCTTCACGTGGCACCGGACTCTATTCTGCAGGTGACGTGCGGGTATGCCAGTGCTGCGCTCACACAGTTCCTGTCGACAGGCCTTACGCATGTCCAACTTGCTCGAATGCGAAAGGCTGTCGACACCGGCACAGGGCAGGTAAGTAATCGTGTGTGCGGCGTCACGACTCGGCTTCTCGCTGGCAATAAGTGGGATGTTGGATACCTGCAAGTAGATTCCTGAACCAGAGTGTCATGGTTTGTACCGCCAACGCACTAGACACATTTGCGCCCTCCACCGTTATTTTCCCTACGCACCATGAGGCCTACACTACTTCGTGTAATAGGGTAGTAGAGTGCCTTTGACGGGAGGTCCTAGCCTGAAGAAACCACGATGAGTGGTTTAGACACCGCCTCCTTCGGTCCCACCGCGCGCGAATTCAACAAAATGTGCAGGTGGAGGCGATGCTTCGAGGCGACGTGTCTCTCCTGGCGCGAACCTTACTATTCCGAGCTGGCGACCTTCACCGTCTGGTGATTGCTTGCACAGGCGGGGGCGGCGTGGACGGCGATGGGGGGCTTGGTCTGGGCCAGGCGCCGGTCGAAGCGTTTCTCAAGGACTGCGAGATGCTGTGGTAAGCAATGACGGTAGAGTGGTGCTGGGTGGTCTGCAGGTGCCGGGTTTAAGTTGTAATCACCATAACGCTGCGAAGGGGGCAGTCGAACGGAGGGCCAGAGTGCCTTGAGTACCACGCGTGCGGTGATCGGATTAGGGTTGCGCACGCGGATTGCTTGCTTTGTCCAACGTCCGCCGTGTACTCGCCATTGCTTGTTGCCAAGACACCGCCCCGTCCGTGCACAGGCGCGTTTTCGTCATGTCCGAGTCTGAACTCTGCTCCTGTGTCATCTCAAATCTTCTATTCGCCCAGTGTCAAGGTGGAGCAAACGCTGCGTGATGTGCAGACCAGCCGATCGCGTCTTCGTTTTCTCTTGCTTTGGCTGGAACAAATGTCGTCGGTTGTGACCGATTCCAACTCTGCCGATGGCACCGAGGAGCACGAGCCCCCGTCACCCTGCCTGACTTTGGCAAACTCTGTATTGACGATTTTGAGGGAACCCTTGCCGTCGGACAAGCCTTCCCCTTCGTCGAGATCGACAGCAGCCGGTGCTTCGCCCCGCTCCAGGGTAAGTTGTTGCGAATTCGGGGTATGGCAGCCCAGGGTGCGCCGGCAACGAATGCGTTATAGTTGCCTTGTCTGTTTCCGTGTTGTACAGCACACCGGTGTTTTCCGAGGGTTGATGTTGTGGAGGTGCTACACGGGTTCGAGAGGTATCTGTCTTTGTCGGTTTTAACATGCCATAGCACATGGTACGAGTTTGGTGATGGTAATGTGATTTCTTGGATTGGAATATGCACGTGGCCGCGATTGCCGCTCGAGGTTTCGCACCTGTCAAGCAGTTGGTAGTTTTACGTTCAGCGATATCGCAACTCACCGTCACAATGCAGCATTTTTTTTTTCGTGTGTCGAAATCTTGAGACCCTTTTCGCTGAAACCTGATCGCGTTTGAACTATAGCTCCCAATGCCGCCCTTTGCAAGAGCTCATTGTCGAATATCTCGTCAAACTGTGATTGTTAAATATTTTACTGATTACCAGGTGGAATCAATGATTGGTTCACGCGTTCCGGGGCTCGCCGTGCACGAGAACCCAGAAGAGTCCCTGGAGGGGCCCCTCGCGGCTCGAGGGCCATTGACTGGCCCAAATCAAAAGAAACGCTTCATTGTTCTACCCGAGGATCCAGTGCTGGCATCCCGCACATTACGAGGGCAGGTGAGGTCGACTTCCTCTGTCATAACGCGTCCGTCGACCCCCGTTCACGTTTACCTCTCTCTCTCGGCTTTTCTTCCCTAGCGCACGCTTCAGGAGAAATACTTGTAAAGCTGGGCTAGCAGGCATATCTTTTCACCGTATCGCGGTCGCGATTTTTGTTGGATTCAGGTACAACGCCTAGGGGCATCCGTGGAGGAGGTCTTCCAGGCCCCGCGAAACAGAATCAGCCGCGCTGTGGCGAACGTAACTTGCGCGAGGCTGTGCCCTTCTTCTGAAGGGGGCGCTGGCGACATCATTAGGACAAGGGCTGCTGCTAGGGCGGCGGCAGCAGCGTCCGGGGGCGCTCCACCGCTGGTTTCCATGCGCGCGTGCATGGGCTTCCACGATAAGCTCCCAGCCGGGTGTGTGGACGAAGGCGAGCGGGATCGGAGAGAGAGTGGAGGCGTCGTGGCGGTCACGGTGGTTGCAGACAATACACGGGGCGGGAAGGGGTTGGACGTGGTGTGGGTGACCGTAGTGCCAACGCCGCTCCCAACTCTCGAAGGCTCCAACGTCGCCGTTGCCCCACGGAATTCGATGTGTGTCACGGGGGTGAGATCTCCGCCGGGCTTCCAAGTAAGGCAGGTAGCCTTCTACGGCAGCGTGCCAGGAGTTCCGACACAGAATGAGGGGAGGCTAGCGATCGTGTTGGAACCGGTGGCAGACCGAAACCAGGCAACGGCTCTCCATCTGCTCGACCTAGACGAGCTGGGCTTCACGAAGGTCGGCTCGCTCGCTTCCTTCGACGACCACGGCTTGGCGTCGCCCGCTCGGAAGGTACGAGGGGGCGGGGGGTCGAAGGATGTGATAGGGGCAGCGCGCGGGCAGGGTGCAGACACTCCCCACCTGACGGAGCTGAGTAGTCGATCGAGAGAGCTGCCTGGACATGTCAAGGGAGTGGCTGTAGCGCTCTCCGGTGCGCGGGGGATAGCGTGCGCCGTGAGTTCGTCGAAGCACTTGATAGTGTTCGACCTCGAGGAGGACGAGGACGGAGATGACGAACAGGATGGGGAAGAATGACACGGCCGCGTCGTCAGTGAAATGGACTGTGTCTCTAAACGCTGAGCATTGCTCTCAAGCCGTTGTCACAACCGACCTGGTACGCATCAAAACCTGCTACAAAGCGAAACCTGAGAACGTTTGCATAGGGCTCTGACGGAGGCGTATTTGGCTAGCGCGTAGTGGTCGTATTAGGCTCACAGCAGCCGTGGGGCGAGGTGAGAAAAAACGCCAATCCTGGCGAGGTAAAATTCTCGCATATATTGTGTCTGCGAGTGTAGATGCCTTCGAGCGCTACATCGAAGAGAAGCTCCAAAAAATGTTTTTTCTCGTTCCAACAAGAAATCGCTCAACATTGCAAATCCAAGAAATTTCGACTCTCAGTGGGAGTCAACACTCACGGGTCCGCATTGGTGGGGATTCGAACCCATCAACTCTGGTGGTTGACCTTGTCTAACGCAATCCAACCTTTCCAGCCGAACTACGTCGGATGCTGCCATTTTGTATCACACAAGCACTAGGCGAGTCGGGCAACCGAACTCGCACATGCCATCCAGGCAAGGCAGTCAGAACGCGATGGCGTTCATATTGACTCGCCGCGCGGAGCCGTGACACTCATGTTTTTTTATGTTTTATCTGCTTCCTGCAGTGCATGGCCCTCCATTATGTTTTTCAGCATGTCCTTGGCTGATCCTCCCGAAAACGCAGTCGGTGCCTTTTTCACCCCGAGTCCGTTTCCGATGAAGAGTGATCCCGCCACGAGGAGGGTCGAACCGGGAGGGATTGGTTTGTGTCCACGTCTGGACTGCTGCAGGGCTTGTTCTTTCCGCCCAGTGCCATCGAGGTTGGCGTCGGCAGAAGAAGTAGTGTTGTCACGGCCGACTGCAGAAAGCAAGCAAACGTGACCAAGACAAGAAGTTAATCGCCCATCGCGTACATCAGCAGAAGTCTGGATATGCATTGCCTGGAGGCACATTTAGATTCTTAACCATTTGAGACAGTCTGTGTAGCTCCAATTAGTCCGTGAGACCTACATGCTAGAATTGTATCCTTTTTGTTTGCCGTAGGGAACTAGGTTTAAACGAGCAACCGCACGGCACAACGTTTCCTGCTCCGACAAAGCAATAGGTGCGCACCAACAAAGAAGGATGCACTCTTCGTAACTTTCTTGTCAAGCCCAGACATACCTGGAGGACTTGAGTGTGAAACGTGCCGAAAGATTGGCTTCTCGATTTCTCGGGCGTTACTTTTGTTCAAACCACTGTTGCTGCGATGGTCGCTTACGGTCTCGGCGGATTGGTCTTCTTTTGTCATGAACACGTTATCCCACGAAACGCGAGCTTTCTGCAGGGCACGCGAGTTTTCTTTGCGACAAAGGTCGTGTCCACCACCGGCCACCAACTCTTTCGTCGATGAATCCCTGTCAGGATGACGCCGTCTTTGGCTAGAGATCCCCTTCCTGCGGCTGCCGAGCAACGCGCTTTGTTGCTCGCTTCGGTTGGACGTGCTCATAATAAATTCCCTTCTCACGCGCGACAACTCGCGTCTCAGGTCTGTGGCAGTGCTGCGTCCCGTCGATATTTCCCCTTCTCTGGCAAGCAGCGCTCTTTCGATTCCAGGCAAACAATTGGGTAAGATGAAATACACGTTTGGAAGAGGTTGACCCCAGGCACTTGATAAACATCGTTAGAGTAGAGTAGAGGGAATTAGGGCGGGAGAGAGCGTGGTGCCCTGCCGGGGGGGGCGCCGCCCTACTACCCTATCACGCACACATACACGTATCCCCAGAGTCCCCGACTATCAGTATCGCGTGTCGAGTACCCGAAACAATACGTTTTCAGAGGGATAGACGTCGTCATATTCTTCATCAAAGGCAGAATCCGCAAGAACGATACGGCGGTACACTCACTGTTTCAAGTCCAAAATCTCTTTCCGATGGAACTCGATCTCAGCCGCTTGGGCCTCGATTTCACCTGCCTGTGCAGCGTTGACTCGGGACTGGGATTCAAGCTCATGTATTTTCTGTTCTACCTGCCAAAGCACGAGCGTTGCATTACGGAAAGTAAGGCGGACAAACGGTCTGGGGTAGGCGACATGCGCGGATTGCCAAGGGGCGGGCAAGGATATCAGTCACAAGACGAGATCGCCAACGTTTCGTACAGCAACA
This sequence comes from Ectocarpus sp. CCAP 1310/34, assembly GCA_902602495.3. NCBI lineage: Eukaryota > Phaeophyceae > Ectocarpales > Ectocarpaceae > Ectocarpus > Ectocarpus sp. CCAP 1310/34. The sequence continues at coordinate 28,877 of CACKRE030001493.1, read as the reverse complement.
CCAGAGGTCACTATTTCAACACGGACGCGGCGGCGGTAAAGCTCGTTCTGGTTCTCATGCCTTCCTTCCTGCGTCTCGCCACGCCACACGCGATTCTGGCTGTACACTCCACCACGCATGTCTTGTGGGAATACAATTACCAGCTGTGGTAACGAATGGCCATGTGAAACGCAACGCTTACGGAATACCACGTCATTAGTGGATCTGAGGACGTTTGGAACGCACCGGGGTAGCACCAAGGTTTGCTCTTACCTTTTCCTCAAGAACTTGTGCCCTCTTTTCAGATTCTAGCCACCTTCCCTCAACATCCTCGGCTACTTTCTCTGCGTGCTTCGTATCTGATGACATTGCATCGTGCCGGTGAAGGTCCTAGCGGCAAAAAGCATGTGAAAGACGTGCAAGGAAGTCCATCATAGATTAGCTGTACACACCCAAATATGTACATGTTCCTGATGAAGACTGGTACGGATGTTCTCCGCTCGGGTACTACAAATCTCGAGAACCCACTACATCTACCCACTCCTAGTAAAGAGAACACACATTAGTGTTTGTATTCTACCTATGGTCGACCGTTTTAAGGTACCACACCTCTACGCACCTGTAATCGAAGGCTGCGCTCGTTTTGCCACGAGCGCTCTAGTGTTGCCACCTTCTCTTCGACCTTCTGTCTGGCAGCAAACGGAGATGGCCGTGGTTGTGAACGGGAGACGTGTCGAGAGAAGCAATACTCCGCGGGTATTGATCGGCCTTCTGCAGCTAGGGCGCGGCCGTATTTATGGGTCATTGTGGGGAGGCTTAATTTTTGATCATAAACGTCGA
>CACKRE030001493.1:8270-27951 GCA_902602495.3 Ectocarpus sp. CCAP 1310/34 | reverse complement strand
GGCGGCGGGCGGGGGGCGGCGGGCGGGGGGGACGTACTCACGTTTGCATGCTTAGTTGTTACACCATTGACCACGTGTCCTCGAAAGGACGAAGCAATGTTCCCACAGGACCAATCGCCGATCGCCAACTGTACTCCTTTGCCGAAGGTGGCTCAAGAATGTTTTCTCTATCCTATCGATCTATCCTATCTATATCACTTCTCGCCTTGTAGCTTACTCGTTGTTACGCGCGGCGGGAAGGAAATCCTAGGAAGTTGTTGGCTTATGTGATTCTCTCGACGACGTGTAGTGCGAGGGAAAATGGTAAAAAAGTTGGCAAATTACTCCTAGTCAACGATGAAACACAGGAGACCACAAGGAAGTATCGCTGGCTACAACAGGTACCATGTTTCATATTTTCTATGTTTCTGCGTTCAACCCAACCAACTCACGGTGGTAATGTACATCTGCCATATACAAGTGGCATGCGGCGGGTTTTGTGTTTGCCAGGGCGAGGAATGCACGATCAACTGGTGACTCAGGACATGGGTATGAAGGCGGTGGAAGACCCCAGACAGAGACACTATTCGCAGGAGAGCAGGTTGCCACGAAGCACACGCTGTACGAGGCACCCTCATTGTGAAGAAAGCACCCGAAAAATCGACATGAAAAACGCAGTAGCACATGAATTGGAACCCCACCGGCAAATCTCCTACCGCTCCTCCAATTGTGGTCGTTGCGATGATACCTAGCAGATGTGCCCTATACAGTCCCCTCCCCCGGAGCTTGTTCCCCTTGGGTAATCAGAATGTTTCCGCGAAGATTTGCTTGCCCCGCTGCACCTCGGGGGGGACCGTCTCATACACTTTGATCCCCCTACCGGCCAAGCAGATACGCTTACCTACGCTCCACATTAGTTTGGAGATCGTGGTGGAGAGTTGCAACGGTATGCTCAAGAATCCCAAGCTTTTTCGTCCGACCCTCCGCGGCGACAAGGTCAAACTTGGCGCTTTTTTTCGCGCGCTCCAACTCTTTTCGTGTCGCCGTCAACATCCCCGTGATTGTTCTCAACCGTTCTTCCTTGACTTCGAGGGCTTCTTGAAACGCTTGCACCTGGTTTTCAAGCGCCTCCTGCCGTGACCAACGCAAATCATTTTGTCCCAGTGGAACGGAGGGACGGAGGGACGGAGGGACGGAGTTGGACAATAGCTTGCAACAGTCGCTAGACATCAAGTCTCTAATTTGACCGGAACATCGCTTGACGTTCTGACAAAAAATTGATGTTTGCTAGGTAAGGTCCGAGCTTCGAAATGGCTAGTTGCTGACCTCCTATTTCGCTTGACCCTCCAAAGCGGGTCGCATGCTCTACTCTTTGTACATTCCTCAACACTCTGCCCTTGGATCCAGCGGATGCGCGTCCATCAAGCTCTTGCTGCAGTGGCAAGGAGGCAGCATAGCATTTATTGAGAAGGCCTTCGAGACCTTCCTCTTTCTGGGACCACCCCCAGAAAACCGAACCGACCGATGCGTCCGAACCAACACGCCCCCAGGGCGGCACAACGAGACCCAACTGCATCCGTAGACCTATGCTCCATTGTCTGCCGTTCACAATAAATGCCAGTATGCTCGGTCTACGACAAAAACGTTTCTCCTACGAATTAACGCACCCTCCTGGCCACGCATCAAACGCTACGAGGAATTCAAAGGAGAGGAATGTCGGCTGTGTAAACCTATGCACCATGTCGGAGTTTTTTTTCTCCTAGGCTGGTGTGTAGGTAAAGTGCAGCGTTTCTACGTGCTGGTCTAGATTACAATTTTCAATAGAATGGATAATGTATTTTGGCACAAGAGCCCCAAAGACTCGAAAAGGGCAGTTAAAGTCATAGAGTAGACTACGTGTCCATTGCTCCACTACGTACGTACGTAGGACGCAGAGCCACGATTCACTTTTAGATCTACAGGAAAGAGTACAGGAATACCATTCCATGCAACAGTGCACCTTACGCAGCTATCCTCAGACCCCTACAAAAGAGCAGTACGAAACCCGGGAGTGTAGTGTACACATGGTCTGCCGTAGACTGCACGTCTACACATGGTCTGCTGTAGCCCGCAAGAAGACCGTTGTTGCTTACCGTGCGGAGTTATTTTTTCTTCGTGACGTTGAACCAGGCTCGAGTCTTTTGGCACAAAATACAAGACACACGAAGCAAAAACGTCTCCTGGCGACGACTGCCCTGGGAACTTGTACTAGGTAGGATGCACTACGCGCACATTTTGCAGGGCGACGTGGAGATCGGTCGCTACGCCACCATCTTCATTTCCGGGCGTGTTCATCTTGTGTTCACCGGCGGCATGTTGAACCGCCATAGAATTCCGGAGGGATAAATCCTAGAGGCCAGCTTGCTTGTAAATAGGAGCGTGGATATAAATCAAACACACGAGGCGAGAGAGAGGCAGAGGGTGACAAGGAGTAATATAATCCTCCTCAGACAGAGAGGGGAGAGCAGAATGGCGGCGGGCATGGGAACACGGAAAACGCTGGAGTTGTAGCTGGAAGAGAACCGGAGAAGGGCGGCGGGACCCAGACAAAGACAGTTCCCGAACCGGTACCTGTCGGTAGGTAGACTCGTGCACGTTGGGACGCACCCGAGACACACACACTCCAGACAGGCAACCGCCCCAAATACTTTTCCGCCTCCCCGCTCATTATGGGTAAGTTCATTGGTGCGACACCTCAACAAGTGCTGCGTGTCCAGGCGCTGCTGAAGCTTGGAGTGACAGAAGAGGATATCCGTCTCGTGGCAGAGCTTCTTCGACCGAGGACAAACAACGAGGTAAAGTAGGATCTATGATTGATTTACTGTTGACTGCTGTGATGATGTACCCCGTGACACTCGTATTCTGCAGCAACGCCTTCACTCTCTGAGGCGCGGCAGGTGCTTTGCAACCTCAAGAAACGGATGTAAATGGCAGTAGGTATTAAGCCAAACACACCGTGCCATGCGCGCGCGACAGGGTGATACCTTTAATCGCTGTTATGCACGCTTCGCACAACGAGCCAACGAGCTGCGGCGGCGGCGGCCAGCGCGGCAGTGGCAAGCTGCTCGAAAATGATGACTCTTTAGACGTGGTGGAGATTTCCGGTCCGGTGACCCTTCAGTTTAAAGATCTTGAAATAATTAACCGACCCCAAACGGCCAAACGGTTTTTCAGTTGATCGAGATGTAGGTATGCCTGTCGAAAGGCTTTGCAAGACTCTGCCTCGTTGTGCTGCACGCTCCGGGGGGCAACGGATGAAGTCTACAGACGATTCCATGGTCCTTCTGCATGCAATGCGCCCGCCGTCCTGGGACAACATACTTATTTTTTCTACAAGATGCTGAATCTTCGAAGAGGCATTGAATATTCCCGAGGTCGTATGTAGTCTATTGATATGAGGTCCTGTGAGAGGGGTAGATGACATGATGGAGCTCCCCGCGCAAAACACGCGGTTTTCTGTTTTTTCTTGCCTGCCGTAGTTAGCTGTCGTTACTTGAGCGCTCGACACCACCGCCTGTAGATAGCCCGGAAGGAGGTTCCAACTACTGTGCACGTCAATACGGCGGTGGTTGCAGACCACATCACGCGACCTCGACTATACCGCATGTATGCATATGAGTGTCGGTATGCAATACTGGGGGCACCCAGGGTACCATGATTACCACGTGTTTGTTTATTATAATAGAAGTGCATGACATCCAAAGGCTGTGGTGTGATCAGCACTCCGTGGCAGAGACGGGACTAAGCGGGCGGGTGTGCTGAATAAAGGCCATGCACCGATTGCCCAGTACCGTCGGCTGGAGCAAGAACACTTGCTTCAATTGTACCTGTAGCCTTACGTGTACGAGATTAAAGTCCGTTGCATTCCTTCCGAAGCCAAATGCCAGGGTCAACGGCCATAATTACTCCCGCCCGGGGACAAACCCGTCCGTCTTTAATGCTGCACCAAGAACCTCTAGATCTATCATTTCATGTGAAACACAGTTGACGAGACACATTCCTGAAAATTCGATGCTTTGAGTATGGCGTGCTCGTATACATAGAATAGTTGTATTTGCCTACGTCAGTATCCAGTGACAACAGCAGTAGTACTATGCATGTTCAATGCCACTAGGGCTGGTGGTACTCTCGCCCGTCCCCGCCCGCCCGGGCTCTTTTTTCGAAACGCAAACTGCTCTCCCGCGTTCTGTCCGCGTTTGTGCTGTTGAAGCGGCTCTTCATTTAGTTCGTGGGAGACCCGGGGCATGAGCTGCATGGACAGATCGCCGTAGTCATGCTGCTGTGTGTGCATCAAGTTGCGTGCGTCAAGTTGCGTGCGTGCCCTACATGCCTGTAGGTTATCAGTCGGTGGTGAAGAGGGTGGTTTGCAACAGCAATATTTGTTTTTTCACAGTCTTTTTGCTGTTCAAGGCCTCACGTGGATCCACGTGGTGCACACGTACGTTCATTTGCACTCATCATCACTTATGTACCCGCATGTTATTTGTCTGACTCTGGACGTGTGCGTGCTTGTTCTCTAAATAAACGTCATTTTCAACACCAAGATGGTTCCTCGGTCTCAATCCATGCACTATCCGTGCCGGCGTACCGGTAAGACGGGGTGCACTAGGCGATGTGGGTGTACAGGTCGCTGACCTTTTGCTTGGCGTTCCTGAGTTAGGGGGGGTTGTAGTTAACGATGATCCTGGTCAGCTTTTGTTTCTTCCTCCTTTCGAACCCAATTTGCTGGTGGTGTTTTTTGTGATTGCTGGCGACTATGGTACATGACAAGAGCTGCTTCCACCAGCTCGCACTCACCAAATATCAGAAATCCTGTGCCAAGATCTCAGCTACTGCGCACAAAGTAGAATATAATCGGTGAAGGCAAACCACGTCTGGTGTGGGCTGCAATCCATGGTGTTTCCAACCTTGTAAATTGGGCGTACGTTAGCGTGGCGTTGCCGAGCACTGCCACCGCCCTTCCTTCCCATTCCAACGGGACTTTTGTGTAGACGTGTAGCCGCATTTGGTGCAGTGCGTGGTGGTGTTCTACGCTGGTTCTCTTGTTCATGATTCCCTCGCTCTCCGTTCATATTTGCTCTCGTTGGTGTTATGTATTGTGTGGTATACAGGCAGGTAGTGCATAGCCCCGCACGAAAGCCCCTTCGCTGTAGATTCTGATATCATCGTATGCACAGGCACAGAAGTAGTAGCTAGTACTTCAAAGTAGATCTTTAGGACTAACACTTCCTGATTCGTCGGGCGTTGTTTGCGTTGGTTCTAACGGCCGATTCCTCTCCAGCGCCCTCTCCCCGTTCCGCATTCGCATTCCGAGCACGGGGTGCTCGCCCAGTTCGCGGCCGCTAGGCCGTGCGTTGGCCGTGGGTGAGGGTTGAGGTTAGGGTGGACGTGGGGTGAGCAACCCAGCCTTGCTCGCGTGAGGAACCTAGCCTTGCTACGTTCAACATCGGTTAGTCCAATGATTTTTTATCAAAGTGTAACCAAGGCTCCCCAGGCATATGCATACGGAAAGCTTCACAGCACTCGATGCAGATATATTTTTGTTTCGCGCTAGCGCCTTAATCGATTGTTCCAAAACGAGGCGGGTCAGCTTGTGTGTGTACGTCCCATTTGGTCTGGACCCAGTCTACACACCTTGCTTCGGGGTATGTTTTGAGGCATCAGCCGAGGTCACACAAAGAGGACGTTCATTTTTTTGCCCCACCTCACTTCTTGCGGTTCTTGTTGCTGTCGTCACCTTGAAGTTGTGTCGGTGTTAATCGCGAGAAGCGTTCAGCGCCCCTTTGCCTCGTCGACCGTGAAGTCGGGCTGCTGCTGGATGTCGCCCTCAAAAATGGAAATGAAACTTATCCTTTTCCAGTGCAAATTGCAGGAAATGAAACCCTCCGGAGAGAGAATCGAAGACAGCCACAACCTGCTACTAAAGTAGTAGGTGTGGGAGGTTAACCACTAGATAGCCACCAAGATAACCATAGTGCGCGCAGCAAGAAACAAGTAGCCTCTGACAAGTTGTGGCCAAGGTTGTAAATAGTGTTCGCCAGACGAACAATCCCCCTACCAAGCGGGAGGTGGCACGGTCTCTCCTCGCAACCGCAGACCATCGGGCGATCGTCTGAGTGTGGCAAAGCTTAGGCTCGTGAGAGGCACAAGCTGACACTGATGGCATGGCTGCGCTCCCTCTCTCTCGTGCGTATGTGGCGGCGTGACCAACCCGAAACAACAACAGCCTTGCCCTCGAGTAGGCTCCAACGGTGGTGAACATAAACTTTTGGTCGCGGGTCGCCCAACTCTTCGTTTCTTCCTCTCATCACGACCGACCCTCGTTCTCGTTTTCGCAGGGCATGAAGGCCGAGTGGCTGTTGAGTCTGAGCGTCGAACAAATGTCGCGGTTGAAAGCCCTTGAACAACTGGGTGTGAGCCAGGCCATGCTCGAAGAAGACCGTGGCCGAATTCTAGGGAATCTAGGAATCCCACGCTGGGGAAACCCGGGAGACTCTATGGTCGATACTGAACAGGACTCCAGCACCAGCACCTGTGGACCCATTTTCCGAAAGCGCCAACACATCGAAGCGACCGCGAAGAGGTGGGGCTTGGCGCAGCCCACCCGTCAGATGGAGGTAAGGGCCTGTTAGTCACAATGCTCTGCTATGAGGTGCTCGCCAGTTGATCCGGCTGTTTGACGTATGCACATCTGAAGTTTCAATCCATCATGCACGCTAGTTCTTCTTCCTTGCGGCGCTGACCATTCGCACCCGCCACGCGCATATTGTTTGCGTGCGGGGAAGGTTTTGCTGAGATGAGAATGCCAACTGTTTCTCGCTTCCTGTGACCGACAGGTGGAAGTGGCCAAACTTGAGGACGAATGCTTGTCTCAACATTTGAGGATCCAACAACTCGAGCTCGAGGTGCGCAGTGCTCAAGGCCCACCCAAGTGATGAGGAGATTTTATCTCGGCACGCGGCGAATTGTTGTATCAGGCACCCACAACCGTGTGTTTTGTTTGTGGTGAATCGATATGTACGGCCGAGTATGACGGTTTGTACACTTTCGAAACGGGCAAGGAATTCACCCCTTTCGCGCCACTGACCCGCGTTGTCCATGTCATTTTCTCCGTTAGGCGCCCAAACAAGGCCATCTCTAAGGTTTGAGCCATGGTGAATGTTGATGCATGCTACATGTTCACGTTAAATGTGTGACGGCAGGCCGACCAGCAATTCTCTCGTCGTTGTCTACCGGCCTTACGGTCGGCGACCGAGTTGGAAACAGCAGGTGCAATTCGAGGTTGTGTATTTGACTAAATGATGTTTCCTTCGGACGCAATCACGACGAGTCGTGTTATTCTGCGAGCAGGGTCTTCATTGTTTGGCTATTGTCTCGTGGCGCAGGGTGAGCGGCGTAGGTTAAGACTAACATCTCCCCAATCTCTGAATTTTCGTCACAGACCTGAAGCCTGTTTCCTCTTGTCAGACTACTGTAGGCTGAAATGCAAGCGTCTCCCCGCGTCCTCCTTTTCGTCAGGTGGCTGCTGCGCTCACCCGGGCGGACAAGTAACCGCACGTGCCCAAAGTCGATGGTTCTCATTCCGTGCATCGCTCACAGAACCAGGGCTGTACTTGCACCCAAGCGTGGATTCCAAGTTACTTGAGTCTGCAGCGTCTTCGATGTTCTTGTGCTGAAACGAGTGGTGTCGTTTTATCCCATGGAGGAGCTTCGATCGCGCAGCGATAGGCTCACCCCCCTGCCTGTCGTTTTGCTGATTCTATTTGCATTTCGCTGTCCGTGGATTGATGTGGTTTGCCTTGTGGATGTTGGTGGATTTAGACCTATCTCATATTTCGCTGTCTGTGGATTGATTGATTTGGGTTGGTTGCCTTGTGCGTGAAGTCACCAGTTGCAGTGAGAGTAGTGTCGTGTGTTTTCTTGGTTGCGTTTGGAGCCGTAGTTCGTCAGAGGCGCATTTTTCAGCACCCGCGCGTGCGTGTGGTTCTTCTTGGGTGGGCAAGGGCGTTGTTCGATGTATTCGACCAAACGCCTGACAAATCCACCATCGTACCGAGTGCCTTGTTTCTTGATAGAGTAACGGTTTCGTTGTTGGTGTGGAACGAAGTGAGGTGCGTTTTTACCCGTGTGGTTATTCGTCTAGATAACTGGCCGAGGGTAGCCCCGGCCAGACTCTGGAGCCCGCCCTGTTTTTCTTCGGTATCAAGGGCGAGGCCCGAGCGTGCGCATTTGTGTGATGATTCGTTGTGTTTCAACGTAGATGAAGCGACGCGCCCGGGTCCCACCTGCGTTCCACCATAGTTTTGAAATTGCTGAAACTGCCACAGGGGGTTGTGAGGACATGTGTCGCTAGCCCTTGTCACACTGGCTCTCGGAACCTCCCTACTCTTGCCGTCCTCCATGAATCATATGATATGATGTATATGTCAGAAAAAGCGAGAGTTGGACCAACCGCTATCGTGTCAACAACAGAGATAGAAACGAGATTGTGTCGCCGTGCATGTCGCTATATCTGTAGGTGTTCGTCTACATGTTTGGTCAGTGGAGGGGTGGATGGAGTACATGCGTTGAAGTCGATGCCTGTCGAGACGGTCAACGGAGGGCACGTTTCACACGAACGACATGGACTGTCCAGTTGACTGCTCCCCCCGTTACAATTTGTAAAGAGTGCAGGTGTTGTAACGTCAGGATCTCGATTGAATCCTTTTCTTTCTCATGTATTCGTGTTGCCTTGGTGGGTACATGGGTAGTGCATGTCGTAAATTCTGAATAGGTCAAGCAAACGAAAGCACGCCTATGAACACCGATGGTGGTGTCTGTAACCAAAGAACATGTATGTTTTTGTAGCGAAGCAGAGACAACTGATGGGGGAAACCCATGAGGAAAGCGTCTGCTTTTTCGAACGCCCGTCGAACAATGATCCATGCCGACTCCTCTGGCAAGGGCCACGTGTGGCGCCTTGACGCTGACACGAACTCCATCTCGTGGACTATGGGGTTACACCTGCTGGCGTTGATCGCAAGCAACTCTGCCGCGACAGCAGAATAAGCCACGCCGTCCCGACAGAATACCCGACCAAGCGACCCTCCTCCGTACGCGTGCACGCAGGTCGTCGTTCTCTAGCACCACTCCCACTACTCCGGGTTCTTCTTCTTTCGACGCTTGAAAGCGGCGTCGATGTTCCCGACCCCGGACATTTTGTGCTGCATTTTGGTCGCCACGTGCGTTTCTTGCGCCCACGCCGAGTCCCACTGCGTGGTGTCTTCGTTGGCCAAGTGAGTCCACTTTGTCTGCCCGGACCGCCCGAAGTTTTTGACCTGACGAAGCGAGAAAAAACAGAAAAACGCAATCAGATCTGAGGAGAGAAGGAGACTTGTGGTCCAGCGCACAGGGCCTCTCTGATTCTGCGGGGTCTGCGAACGGTTGGATTTGACACCGTTGGGAAGACAGATCATAACATTACACCGCTACATTTAAACTAGGGGGATGGGGATGTTGAACAATCAAGAGTGAGGCAGGCTCACCTGCATAGGCTTCGGCATCTGTGTTTTGTCGAACTTGTCTTCCAGGGTAGGCTCGTTGTAGCTCCGCCGCCGCACGTCGTCCTCCACCTTGAGCGAGTCGTCGTCCTGGCAGACAAGAGCGGGTCGAGGAGAAAGAAATTTGAGTAATTGTATGGACTATCAATGTGGGCGTCATTACGGGCGTTCCGAGGCACGGGAAGAAAAAACAAAAATACGATGCCGTACTCGATCAGAACAGGCACACCGACACCCGGAAGGTCGTCGTTGGCATTAAGGAAGCGGTTTAGACAGTCTCGCCAGCTCATGAACATCACTCATATGTGCTGGATTGGATAACTTCAACTAACTCATTGGTGCTGGATTGGAAGACTTCAACTATTGACGTCACTCGTGAGTTCTCGCCAACTTCAACTTACACCACTGCATTTACGGTTTCTACACCAGTTGGAAAGTTGAGCGCAATCTTACGTACGTGTCATTCCGAAGCACGCGAAGTGGAACAATGAAGCGACGATACAAAACACCGCCCGGGTGCAAGCCGTTAACTTGGCACAAGACTTCTTACCATGTAGAAGGCGCCCTTGTGGTAGTACTTTTGCATGAACTTAATGGTGCCTTTGTCCTTCCCGACGTGTTTCCCGAGCATCATGTCCTCCATCCGGCGCTCATCATCCGTCATGTTCCGCCTCCTGAGGGTGTCCTCACGCTCCTGAATGTGCAAGGTGGAGCAGCTCTCGAATCAGCAAGAACTACCGCACCCATGGCGTGGGAACGGCGAACTTATCTAGTCTTTTTGGTTCGACCACTACTTTTTCAGAGAAGGGAAGCATGGCATGAGACGCACACATATCTGGCACCGCAAATAACATGACCCACCTTAATCGCGCTTTCGCGCTCTTCTTTCTCTTTTCTAACCCGGCTCAACTCGCGAACTTTCCATTCCTCGAACGCCAGCTCCTGCGTATATATTGCCAACAAAAACGCACCCGACAGACGAAAATTCAAGGGCAGGTCAAGGATAACCCCAAGCACAGATACAGGGGTTGTCGTGTGAGCCACAACGCTGCAAGCAAGCGACTGAGAGTGAGTCGTAATCCCTCTTCAAGCGGACTTGATCTCAATTGTCGCTGCATCAAGCTCTTAACCAAGGACTTCGTTATCACCAACAAGGTATGTCATCGATAGCTTCCCACTGACGTCCACGGAACAAGAGGGGCGTGCATGAAACTGTTCGCAACGAAGAGGTTCCGCTGCGAACCCCTTTCCCCCCGCACTCCCCACCTTCAACCCCCCCCCCGCACCTTCAAGGAGCAAGTTGAGGCTACTACCGTAGCTCAAGGCTGGGTTCTGCAACAACACCTCCCTTCCCGTCATATCGGAGGCGAACCGCGATTCTTCGACCTCTTTTCGCTTCTACCGCTCTCACAGCAGTGCGAGACAGGCGCTGAACCACACGGAGATCGCACAAGACTGAACACGCGTATACAGCCCGGGCCGCCACAAGCAACAAAGGAAAGCCACGCTGATGCGCGTGGTTTGTCATCATCCTCCTGTCCCACCTCGTCTAGGTCGTCATCGTCGTCTGGGGCGTCGCCTTCGCTTTCGTTGTCGCCAAGGTGGTTTTCTGTCATCTCCTCCTCTCGCCGAACTACTTGTGCGGCCAGTTGTCTCGTCTCCCGTTTCCGGTTTTCCTGTTGTCGATTGCAGCACCACAGCAAACAGTGTGAGGGGACTCCACAGATCGTGCAAGACATATATGTTCACGTAAAGCTTACACTAGCTCGCGGCCCTAGGGTCCGACGTGCTCTCTCTCACTCGCACCATGAGTTCTACTGCCATCTGAAAAAAGCAAGCGCGTGCGGACTCGTATCGTCCGCAAACACCTCGTCTTGAGTCGGTCTGTCACCTTCTCGATAGTCCTCTTCTGCTCCTTTTCCTTCTCTTCCTTTTCCAGTCTGGCCCTTTCCACGGCCGTCTCTCGTCTTGCTTTCGGAACGAATACGGGCTTCAGCACCTGGAATTCGGGGACCAACAAGAGTGAGGCAGCGACAGAGACGTGCAAGAAAATTATCCCCCAGTAATGACATCACAAATGGGCAATACGGGCATTGCATATGGACAACAGCTCATGCCAAACGATGCACAAGCTCGGTGCAGCGACAACGTGCGCGCGAAAATGCAAGCAAGCGTTGCACGTGCCTGTTCACCGTCCCCTTCTTCCTCGTCACTCGCATCTGTATCCGTCTCCCACTCCGTCGATTCCGACTCTTCGTCAGGCCTGGGATGGGCGGTAAAGGTCGACATCAAGCAACGGAGGGGAAAAAGTTAATCATCTTCGAGTCGCTTGGGAATCAGACTCGTGTGCAGACACGGAACCGATATCGCGACCACTCTATTTACCTCTAGGAAGATTGACTAATGCACCAACGAGTCCAATGTTGATGTTGATATCGTCAAGGACAGCAAGCCAGTTTTTCGTGCCAACTATCGACCTACGTAATCTAGCATGGAAACAGCAGGCATTCACGATGGCGAAACATAAAGCAGAAGTCCACTCCTCTCATCAAGTCGATATCGGGTAGCAGATGCAAGCAACTCAATCAAGGCCCTCCCTCACTTGGCCATCTCGTCCTGCTCCACCTCCAGCACCTCTGCCTCTTCGGTTGGCCGGGCTCTTAGCCGCTCCCTGATGCGCGCCCGGCGAGCTGCAATGGCATCATCGTCCTCATCCTCTTCCACCTGTCCTGCTCCTGCAGCTTCCCCCGTAGGGCGATAGGGCACATCCCCATCGGCTGCCCCACCAAAAATAAAAAAGACATCCGGGACAGGAACAAGTTGAGCCGTGCAAGGCTGACATGAATCGCTCTGTGCACCTGAAATGCTCCAATTGCTTGGCGCTCGATACTTCCTTGCTCTCTGTAGTATCCAACAAGTCAGCCACTCCAGATGGCTGTGGAACTCCCGCCTTCCCCAGTCGAGGGCACCAATTTCAGCACGATTCGCGACTGCCGAGAAACCCAGGTATAGAACCTCTGCTCATCAATGAAATCATGTTCTTGATATGAAGACAACAACAACACAACCAAATTTCACTCGCATTGCTAGCGAAAAACAACGCGTGGATTAAAGCCAGAACTGCTTCGCAATGTGCAGGGAAATACCCAGCTGCAACCGTGTAAATTTTCGGGAGGACGTGTGCCGCCGGTAGTGCCAAGCCAGACTTCTGTCCGGTACATCTAAGGACTGAAAAACCATTACCTTCATCTTCCGAACGACCTCCGAAGACAGGCCCACTGTCATCGCTGTCGCTGTCGCTGTCAAGGACTTGCGCCTCTCGGACTGACCGCGGCCGGCCCTCTGCGAAGCGGGCGGTGGGTCAACGAACAACGCGGGTAAACCACGACAACAACGTGGGGTCACCAGCTTAGTTGGTCCCACTTTAGTCGGTCCGGCACCAAGTCGAGCACGCGCAAGGTTCCGTCTACTTCGTGAGAGGGAGGTGTTTCAAATTTTGATGCAAGGGCACAAAGAAGGAGACGCAGCGTGTTGGGGAGCAGGAATGGGAACGTGTCTTGGTGTGATTGAGATTGATGATGGCCTTCGTTCCGTCTATTTCTAAACAACGTAGTGCCCACACGCGAATCTTCGGCGGTGGCGTGCTGCTGACATTGTACGTCGGCGATGTCACGGCCCTGGCTACACCCAAACTAGACTATGCCGCCAATCTAGACTATCCATCGTGTTTTCGGCGGGAGAGTACCTTCCATAATCTTCGCGCGCGTACGCTCCAGGGCCGCCCTGCTTTCGCCCTTCCTCGGCTTTGACGCCGGCGCTTCCACCTTCTCTTCATCATTGGCCCCCGCCGGACGCTGGCCAGCGCGATGGATGTGCACTTTCCTGGACGGGTCTCGCTTGGGCTTAAAGGTTTCTTGCTTTCCACTCAGCTCGCTGAAAGGACGCGATTGAAGGACGGCAAGGGATAACATTGAGACATGATGTGGACGGCGAAGAGCCGTTGGGCATGCGCAGGCAGGCAGTAGTTGCGGGAAAACACAAGCTAAGTGGTCAAACGGCCCGACCGATGGACCATGCGAAAAAAGCACACCGTGACAGTGATGACTTTCGAGTAGGCATTCCGATTGCGACGTATGCATAGGGTGGAGGAGGAAGAAGGTGAGGCAGAAAGCGCAGTGATCGTGTGATTAGGCAATGTGAACTAAACTGCAGGCGCGGGCTACAGCAGTACCGTTCAGAGGGAAGGGTGAGGGAAACACATGAACTCAACGTCGTCAACCTTTTTGGGTAGACTGTATGGGAAGGGAAATTATATTGTATTTGGAGAGACTCATGATGGTTAAAGTATAGCACAAGAAGTATTTTCCTACGTACAGCTGTCCCAGACAGTAAGTGTACCCAAACGTCGCAATATCTCTCCTCAGTAGTTCTGTACAACCAGTATGCATCTGCGGTGCCCCTTGAACGGGAGTGTGGTCAATGATTACTGTTGCTGTGAGCTCTAAGACCGTATCTCGACTGATGGTTTACAGACAGCATCACAGAGGCCGCCATGCACAGCAACAAATGTCCACGTAGAAGTAGGACACAGCCGCTGGGACTGGCGACGGGGGCATGCTGACTTGTGTCATGCTGACATTGCTACGACGGGATGCGGTGTAACAACTGATTTGACTTGTAACTTGAAGAGCTAACGTTGTACAGCAGCAGATCAAACGCGCCCAACAAAAAATAATACAGGAGGCTTGGCTACAGCGTCGCCCTGTGAAGATGCCCGTCCGTCCGTGTCATGTGTACGTACAATATACACCTTGCAGCACGACAGACCACCGCTACATAAGACGAGGAAAGTACTGCTGTACCTGCGCTACGTTGGGACCGCCAACACACACTCATTCCTTAGACAGCACAGCTTTCCTTTGTCTACGTTAGGTATTCCCAAGAAACTAGTAGATAGTCGAGCAACCAATACAAGTACTTGGCGCCTTCTGTCCTCGGCTGGCTGGGGTGAAGTCTTGGGTGTTACGCTCTCTCAGGTATCTACCGTGCCGTAGACTCACACCTCGAGTCCTTGGTAAAGCGCAAGGTGTCGGCATCTCCGATAGTCTCTGAGAGTACCAGACCAAGATCCCGCTTGCCAAAATTCATCTTGCTCCGGTGGACTGCGCGTATTCGAGCGGAAGAGAGACAAGGTTTTAACTCTCTCCCAGACAGCCCAATTGGCTTGCTGCACAACAAACACTGGCATACACAGCACAGCAGTGCAAGACGGAGACCGCCCCTCCCCTCCCCGTGCGTGATTCTGTCGTTTTTGGGGGTATCTCGCCTCCTCCGGCCACGTTTGTTTGCGAGCCCCCGCCTAGTCTCTTCGACGCAGTGCCCGACCCTGCACGAACAGCACAGGTATCTATGTCTCAGCAGTTCCTCTCGAAGTACTTCAAGAGGCCTGGGGATACCAATGATGGTCCAGCTGGCAACTCGAAAAAACCGGCGGCAAAGGAGAAAGTGAAGGTGAAACAACATATGCAGAGAATGTCTGTAATTTACCCCGAACATTTTCAAACATGGTGGTGCGGTGCACTAGTCTCCCGCCCTCGATTGTACCCCGCGAACCGAATGTAGGTAGGGGGCGGGGGAGAGCATGTTTTCAACAGTAAAATATGCATAGGATTGCGAGAGGATGAATTAAACAGCAGTGCTTTATTTAGTTGCTTCACACCGGTCCCTTTCAGGTTCCGGAGCCTGCTGAGTGTCGGTGTCCTATATGATCGTGATGCATTTTATCATCGTCAGACCACCAAAAGAACACCAGCAATTTGCTGATATGTCCTTGAGTACAGATATCATGATGCGATTCTTCGTGGACACTCCTGGGGCAAAATACGCGAGTGTTATTTTTGCACGAAAAAAACTGAGATGGGCACGCTCACGCATTCCGTCGTCAACAACAATAGGGGCTAACAGTTGTGTTCGTAATCGATGCCACGCACCCTTGGCCCCCGACCAAAACACCCGCCACACACAGCAACAGCATTCACGTATTCACTGCCACTCGACCGTACACTGTGTGCTTCCAGCTCGACAAAATGTCATATCGCAAATGACAAACATGCGTGTGGCTCGTGGCACAAATTACGAACATATACTGTTAGAGCGTCGAAGTCAACAGCCAGCCAAATAGTGTTTGCGCCAGAAAATGGCTACAATTTGGATGCATAGCTCACAGAGCTAGGCATGTTATTGTTTTGGTTCCGCAGCGCCAGGCAAGTCCCCAGACAGACAGCCGAGGAGACGCAGCTTCCGGAGGCAGCCGCTGTCGTGAGCCAAGCGCGGTGAAGCGTAAGAAGGCGACTTCTTCCTCAGCCGGCGGGGATACTAGGCGCAGCGCGGCCTGGCAATGCCCCAAATGCACGTTCAACAATCCAGCCGCACAGCTGGCGTGTAAGATGTGCGGGGGGCATCAAGTGGTGGGTGGTACGGCGGCTCGGGAGGTAAGGAGAGTACACAAGCTGCATCTACCGTGTTGCACGCATGCGCCAGGTACTATGTACATGAAGTTGTGGCAGAGATTGTGTGCCGGTAACATCGGCTCAGTAAAGGACTGTTACAAGTATTGGTATCCGGGTCATGTACGATGCAATGTACATACAATATGGATAGTTTTTGTTTGTGGGGTTCACTGTCACTTGTTTTTTTACCCTCTCACGGCACACCCATGTCGTATCTACCTGTCGCACTGCCTTGTGTTCCAAAACACTCGGGGATACTCGCAGACCGGCTGCAGTCTTCCTCCACTACCGCTTGTATCGGTGTTCAATAGCCCTGCGTACGTTCCAAGCTGGTGTGGAACGTGTACAGTTAACCTATTTCGCGCCCTGGGTGGTGTTGTCCATCTAGGGTTGTTGCACCTCGAGCCCCGTGGTCTCGCTTGGGGAGCATGACACGAGCCGATTGCAGGGACACGCAACAGAGTGGTACTGGCGAGGTATCCGCCGTGCGCGTCAAGCGTGAACCCTTCCACACTCCACACCCTTGCCTTCACCAAGACCGGATTCTCAGCTCCCCTTCCCACCCGGATTGCTCGCGTTCTCATGGAGGCCACGCACCAATGCACAACCGACAACACATCCGGGGTTTCCTCGGGAATACCGTAAATTAGAATATTTATATCGGTCAACCTTGCTACCCAGATAGCTGTGTCGTCAATGGTGGCCAACGCACGTACTACCAAAGCGTGGTTGTCTCGAAACAGACTACAGCTCCACCAAACACAACAAGACGTTGTCGATGGTCGATGCCCCAACCCCCGCCCCCCTTTGCATGCCCCCGCTTGGCGCTCTGACTTGCTTTCGCACAGGAAATCGAGATTTTCGGTTCAGATTCAGAGGCCGATGCCAACAGCGAGGGCGGTGGGATTGGCGAAGACGACGACGGATGGGATTTCGAAGACTTGCCGATTGGGCGAAACCCCAAGCGCCCGAAGACGAGAGCGGGTGCGCAAGGATCCAACAAGCCGACGTCCAGCAGCAGCCTCGGAAACAACAAGGAGCGGCCTGCCGGGAGGAACCGAGTGCGGCCTCTCGCCAACAAGCCGCCTGGGCAACCTAAGCCGCCTCCCGCTGGTGGCGACACTTGTGTATCCGTGCGTGAGGGCGGAAGCGCGGCAACCTTGGATGGCTCCATGGAAGAAGTCGAGGAGATAGGTGGGGAACGTGGCCGCGCCCGTGGTGGCAATAGTTCAAGCAAGGGTGGCCGTGATGGCAGCAGCAGCAGCAGCAGCAACAACTCATCTCGCTTGGTGGTGCTTGGCGGCGGGCGAGGCTCAGGTGGGTCGTCAGCGGCGGTTTTCAGTGCTGAAAGCTTTACCCTCGAGGAGGATTCGAGAAGAAGAAAGGATTTTCAGGCGGGCTTGAGGGCTGCCTTGCCCGACGACAGCGACGACGGCCCTTCTGTTGCAGCTGCGGGTAGCGGTGGGAACAGCAGCACCGGTGATAACGGTGCTCCGGGTGGAGGGTTGGGTACGGCAACAGGGGCTGGAGGAGGTGCGTCGTCGTCTTCGTCGCGCGGAAAGGGGAAGGCCGCCGCTGCCGCTGCTGCCAGGGTGAAGCTTACGCCTATGGAGCAACAGGTCGTCGACCTGAAAGCGAAGCATCCCGGCGTGCTGCTCCTGGTGGAGTGCGGGTACAGATATCGCTTCTTCGGCGACGATGCCCTAGCTGCCGCGAAGGTAAGTTGTAGACGTTTGATTTT
Organism: Ectocarpus sp. CCAP 1310/34; assembly: GCA_902602495.3. NCBI lineage: Eukaryota > Phaeophyceae > Ectocarpales > Ectocarpaceae > Ectocarpus > Ectocarpus sp. CCAP 1310/34. The sequence continues at coordinate 10,144 of CACKRE030001493.1, read as the reverse complement.
ATGTCTGGGTTGGTCGAGCCCAGGGTGATTTGTGTATGAGAAGTATGCTGAAGGTCCTGCCGAGCAACCGATCGTCATGCTCTTGAGTTACCACGCCGACGCCCGGTGCGGTGTTTGTGTTTGATACACATGATGCTGTACTGTGTTTTCATTTCTCTTTCGCTTCTCCCTATTCACGAATTCTTCGTTTTTTTTGCAGGCATACTAATGACTTTTGCTCTCGAAGCGGCACGTCACTAGTACCGTGTCAACCCCCTCTCATGCTTTCTGGCCACTTTTGTTTCGCGTTTACTCGCGCAGGTGTTGCGTATCTACGCACACATGGATCACAACTTCCAAGTGGCCAGCGTACCCACTTTCCGCCTTGCTGTACACCTTAGAAGGCTCGTGGACGCGGGGTACAAGGCAAGAGACCAACTGCGAGTCCACACCACACACATATGGTACCATTTTCATTTCGCTTGTTGTTCGGTGTGGCAATTTTGGCAGAGTGCAGAAGCTGCGGTGGTGGTATTTGTCGCCCAAAGCTTCCTTTTGGCATAATCGGCGTAGGAGGTTAACAAACACTGTGTTGCGGCGTGGCACCCTGTCCTCTGTTGCGGTGTTTCTACCAAGCGGTTCCATACCCGAAACCTTGCATCCCTCTTTCTCCGCCGTACGGTGGAGTCTCCGTGTTGTGACTTACTCCATGATATGTACCGGCGTGCCCCTAGGTGGGAGTCGTTCGACAAGCCGAGTCCGCTGCACTAAAGGCGGCCGGCTTGACGGAGACAGGCAAGAAGTCTGGCACCTTCAAGCGTGAGCTTGCCGCAGTCTTCTCCCAGGCGAGTCGGTAGCTTACAAGCTTGTGGCGGGTCGCCTTCCTGTGCTTGAGAGGCTTATTATTGTCAACCATGATTGTTGCCGTGTGCGTTTCTGTGCTTGTGACAGGTCGGGTTCTGTAAGCATGACCTCTGTAGCTTGTGTTCATTGTGATGTGTTGCGTTGTTGGCGTTCAGGCTTTGCATGGGTTCCGTCCGCACGGTGCAAGATACTCTTCTCTCAGTGACAACACGTTCGTCAACCGAGTGTTTTCCACATGCTCTCTCACTCGTACCCTTCCGCTAGGAACGTTAACGGTTGCGATTTGAGTTGCGGTGACGTGATCGGGGCTCGCTCTGTTTCGGCGAGGTTTCAACTTGTCTCAAGTAGGCAGCGCTGTATCCATGTTCTGTTGTTGTGTTTGTATGGTGGAAAAAGTCACCTCCCGTCTTGTTCATCCCACGACCATCGCGGCCACAGGCAACATGGGTGGAGGGAGCCGTGGAGGCCCTCGTGCCTTCATACTCGGGCTCCAACACCGGCACCGGCGGCAGTAGTGGCAACGATGCAGGGAAAAGTGGGGGACAGGGATCGTTCAGGAAGATTGGTGGAGCTTGGCGACGAGTAGGAGGTTGGGGCAAGAAGGGCGGGAAAGGGGGCTGGGGTGCAGGAGGTGACACGGAGGACAGCGAACAGCCAGGAGAGCCTCAGCCTCCTAGCGAGGCGGATATGGACGCGCCGTTGCCGCAACTTGATCACGAAAGGTGTGAGAATTTCTGGTTGTCTTGTGTTTGTGTGACGAACCGGGGGGAGGGGGGGCGTACTCTTATGTTTTGCATGCCTTAGCGGTTAGGCCATTGACCACGCGTCCTCGAGAGGACGGAGCATTGTTCCCACAGGACCGATCACCGATGGCCAATCGTTCCTTTCTACTTTGCCAAAGGTGGCTCAAAAATGTCTTCCCTAGTCTGTCTATCCTAACGATATCCCTTCCCGCCTTTTCAACCCACCTCCTATGCCCCAGTACAGCTACCGTCCTTTCCTCTCTATTCCATGCCTCAAACATCTCCCTG
>CACKRE030001490.1:0-18293 GCA_902602495.3 Ectocarpus sp. CCAP 1310/34 | reverse complement strand
TTCCTTTGCTGGCTGCCTGCCACCTCTGCTGCCTCTTTGGTGCGGGTGCCTACCCTACACTAATGCGCTGGTGCATACTGCACTGCTGTAGTACCTGGTCTGGTGTACGTTGTCCTTCGATTTTTCATTTTTCTTTGTGGGAATATATATGTGTTTGTTTTTCGCCCCCCGTCTTGCTGCACCCCCTGGGGTGTGGTGCAGGGCGGGGGATGCCTGGTCGGCGGGAACCCGGCACGGAACCCTCCGGCNCGCGGCGTCGTATGTGCCGGGTTTTGAGACCACGGGCTCCCCATTTTTTGTGGACTATAGAGCTAATGTGAGAAACAACAACAACAACAACTACTGCGAATTTTCCTACGTTCGCCGACAGTCTCCATTTTTGGGTGTATCCTACTGCCGCATCTATTTGTTCCTGCAACCCTTCTGGTGGTTCGGATACCCCCACGAAATCATCGACACGGAGGGGAGGCGGACAGTCGTAAGCACGAGGTTGTGGTCAGTCTTTGAAGTCGACACGTTTGACGGAGACATTACGCACGAGACGCCGGTCCGCCTGACGCATGAGGATGAAGTCGAGGCGGTACTTCTCCTTTCCCTTGTTGGAGCTCTGGAATGTGTGCTGCACTCCACCTTTCGGTGTCCGGAAGTAGGTGTTGGTCAGGGAGAGTTGGTTGTCTGACGCCAGTCCAAGGAGTCGTTCCCCGTTGTTGTTCATAATGTCGCGTCCGTACGCGCCCATAATCTTGGCATCGCAGCACCCGTCTCGCCTCCTACCAGTGCGTGCGTTGGCGTCCATTAGCACCACGAGATGGTCACGGCTGTGAACCTCCCGGATCGCTGCGTCGAGAGCAGTCCAGAAGGAGTCCTTGGCGTTAACATCACCGCCCGCGGTGGTGCGGACAGTTTCCGTGGGGGTGTACCCCACCACGAAAGTTACTCCGCAGGTGCTGCCAATTTGTAGATGCACCTTCTTCCCCTCGCTCCTCGACAAGCTTTTGCTTAGACATGGGTTGTAGTGAAGGGGGGGGTCTTTCTGGCGAGCAGGGCTAGACTCACCCTCAAGGGATGACCGAAACCTTCTTGCTGCTGCGCATATCCGCCGCGAGGCATGCGCGTGGTGGTGTAGTTGGGTCGGCACTGATGGGGTCAGGCGAAAAAATGTAGATGCGCGGGCCTCTGGCCGTCGGCGTAGGCAGCGATGCCCATCTCATTTTTTGTGCGCGGAGGCAGACACCGTCAGAAGGTGGACGGGAACTATGTACACGGCCCTAGGTTGGCTAGAGGGCGCTGCATTGCCTCAGTAACCTGGCTTCGCCATCAAAGGAGGAGGGAGCAGGTGGCGACGAGCTGAACTGGGCTGGTTGACCCCTTCGGCGCGAGAATTTTTATTTTTCAGACCAAGAACCTTGAGTGCAACGAGGGAGAAAGCGAGGAACCGACTGGGAAGGACAGCAACGAGAGCGTGTACGGACGGAGCAGGTCGAGTGGCGTTATGCTCGGGCTGACTACAGCGGCGCCGGACGGAGCAGCGGCACCGGAGCATGCGGGCGACATCGACCCGTGGCGCACGGACAAACATTTATATCTGATCTGTGTTGTCAATTTTTCTCGTTTTTTTCCTGATTTTCGGTGTTGGTTCTATGTGATGACGTCGTCACTGGTTTTGTAGAGAGACCCGTCAGAGATGGCGTGGCTAACCCGGGTGCCTTGGTTATGTGCCTGATCGTGGAAGACCCCTTCAATGTGGAACGATTCTTAGCTATTGTCGATATTTTCACTGCGTGCCTAACACAGACGATCGGGAGAGGTTCGGGTGATTGTCCATTGCAATCATGGCTTTGGTTGGTTGTTCTTTTTCACTGTACGTCCGCAGACACATTCTGACAGCACTTCAGACAGCAGCTTTGTGCCCCGCCAGCTTCTTGTTCCATGCCTACCATGGTGTTTTTGTACAGACAGCACTTCAGACAGCAAGTATGCTGTAGTCGGCAATCATTCGTTTTGGTACAGAGTGGGACAGGTAGGGGGTGATGTTACTGTAGTCGAACGGTGAGACGGACGTGTAGTTCAGTTTTGGGCACGCGTACGGTGCTGCAGGGATTATATATAGGTGTAGTAGTACCTCTTCGGGCTCTTGTACACCTTTTTCTTGCTACGTGTGCGTGTTCTTTAGATCCTCAGATGGCTCCAGCACTTTCGTGACCACGGGCCGAGAGTCTTTGCTAGATTTTGGCATTTAGCAACTGACATACGGTTTAATGTGAAGACAAACAACAACAACAACCTTCATCAGCCTCGGGCTAATGCACTCCACCGTCCTACCTTCCTCGCCCACACTCTCCCACATGGCCTCCTTGATCGCTATGCCCACACCGTATACGCCCCTCTTGTCGCCCCTCTTGTCCTTGGTGCCAGCACGGGCGCCACTCCAGATGATCACGTACCCGTCGTGTGCAATTGAACCTTGCCCCTCTCGTCGGGTCTCCTGAAGACCTGAAGTCCTATCACATCACAGCCGGTCGCCGAACAAATCTGCATGACCGTCATCACGTTGTGTAACCCTGGATGGTTGTAGTTGTACGAAAAAATACACTGAAAAAGTGTAATACTCTACATACGCTGAAAAGTGTAGTACACGTCTCACCACGAAAAATGGGGGGACTGTCGCCATAATAAATAGAACGAAAACACTACACAAACACATTTTGGTTTTGTTTCCCCGCGGCGTCGTATGTGCCGGGTTTTGAGACCACGGGCTTCCCATTTTTTGTGGACCTTGAGAGGAAATGCGAGAAACAACAACAAACACTATCCAATAGTCTCTTTCCTGGAACGTTCCGTAGCCATTTTGTTTTTTTTGCGTATCACCCAAAGAAAAAGCCTTACTACACAGTACAACACCAGACAGCTCTCCCAAAATGCGTGATGAGCAAACTGATCCCCGAAGACAATCGTGACCCGAACAACAGACCTGTCTGTTGCGCCAGGCATTCGACCATTACCTGCGCAGGTACCTCTTCCCTGCCTTGCATTACCGTGCCGTAAAGATCCCCAGTGATGGCGGGGAACAGAACACGCGGGTCCGGCTACGGGTCCGTGGGAGGTGCGGCTGGAGAGGAATACCGAGCAGGGGCTGACCTACCTGGCTCCTCCGGACCCAGCAGCAGGCAGCGGCGATGGCCGTTGTTACGGCTGGGCGTCGCGTCGTTCGCCGTCGTCGCGGGCGTGGGCTTGTTCAGCGCGTCTCGGCTGCCCAGCTCCACCGCTCCTACTGCAGGAGATCAACTGATCGATTCCCCGTCCGGCGGCGGCAACCAGAACCTGGCGCAAGACGCCGTAACAACACCAGGAAGTGATTCACCGCATGTGTCCGGCGGCACAACGGGAGCGGCGGGAGGCGACAGCGGGGGGATGGATCTATCCTTCATTGCTTCGAACGAGTACACGCGGCGAGGCGATATCATTGGGCTGGGCTACCCTTGGCTTCAGGTGAGCTAACCCCTTCTTACTTGTGTTGTAGATATCCATGATGGAGGTGCGAGGATGCGGGGGACGACTTTTTTTTGCAGAAATAGCGGATAATTGTCCGAAAAATCCAAACGTCACGGTTGTTCGTTTCGCGTCACACACACGTGCTGCTGTGGTGTGCGAGCGAACAACTGCGTAGCAGATTCGTGTATGGGTCGGGAGATGCGCACCTGCCCATGGTTTCGTTTATTGTTGTGCACAAGCGCAGCCGAAGCAGCAGTACAAATTAGCGAATGATCAGACGATAACGCCCTCAACTACTCGCAGAGCTTTGCTCAATTATCACGATATTGTTGCACGCTCTCGATCATGGAATGTTCACACATTCGAACAAACCCTGAGTCGCGTCACGAAATGACTATGCCGTTCTACGATAGACGCCGCCCACCACCACAACGCAACGAAACCTCTCTCTCTCCCTCTGTCCCTGGTGCTCGACCACTGCTACTGCGACTACTACTGCTGTGTGGCATGGGGATGGGTCACCCAATCCCTAAAAAAACAATCAGGACCGGATTCTGGTGGAGCCCTTTCGAACCACGACCCTGGAGGTGGTCTCTCCGAAAGAAGGGATGGTGTACTCGTGGACGGTCAGGCCGGTGACCGAGGTCGACGAGCAGGAGGAGACGCCCGCGGAGTACGCCGGGCCGTCGGTCGACGTGGTGTTCGAGCGGGCGCCCAAGTACCAGGTGGTTCTAGAGGAGCGGGCGAGCGGGAGCGGTGGAGGGGACGCCGGGGAGGAGGCGGCGGTGGTCCGGAGCTCGGATGTCGAGGTCTTCAGCAAGTACGTGCGGAGAGAGATCAGGTCGCTCTTCGACGACGAGCGGGACCAGATGTTCGATGCCATGAAGGTGCGTGCGTGCGTGGGTCATGTGTGTATGTTTGCTGTCGGGAGTTTATACCCACTGCTTTCGCTGCACAGCGGCGGCGGTAGCATCGGAGGAACGCACCTCTTGGTGCGGTGTTTTTTTTCTTGAGTTGTACGTCGTGTTTATCGGTCGCTTGTTTAATCAGCGAGGCAGCGCATCTATCGGCCCGGAGGGTGTTGTATCCTTCGACGCGGGTCTTCTGTTAGGCCCTTCCCCATTCTGCTGGCAGAAAAAAGAGCAGATTTGGCCACAAATAGCATAGGCATAAGCAGATCCATTTTCAACATCTGGTCGAGCAAAACCAGCAATGCTCGAGCAGAACAACCTGTTTCTGGAGCCGATTTACCAACAATATGAACAGATATGCTGTGTAAACAACCAATTAGGCGCCTACATGTGCCGGAGATGGCTGAAAAGGGAGCAATTCGGTAGAGTTAGGCCTTGAGCCACTTCACAGCATTCGGTGGTACGCGAGGGGGTCGATAAGGCAAAGAGCAGATATCGAGGAAGCTACAAGCAAGGAGCAAAAGGCATACATGCCCAAAACAAGCATTCGTGAGAGCATAACCACGGTCGCCCCGGTGGTCTAGTGGGTAGCTTCGAAGCCTTTTGAGGGCCAGGCCATGGGTTCGAGTCCCGACAGAGTGAATTTTTTCTCGCTAATTAAATCCTGGTCGCGGTTGGAAGCGACGCGCTGCAAAGCTCGTTGTTAGTAAACTTGATAGATATCATAAGTCGCGAGGGAAGGGATTGCTGTACCCTTCTCGCGATAAAAATTATCAGGCAGGAACCGCAGGAGGGGGTCCAACCCCCCCTCCTATGTGACCCCGGTTGGGTCGTCTAGCTGGTAGAAGTGGAGGATAGGGGCCAGAGGGGTAGACGACAGAGTCCAACGATGCTAGACAAAAAATAAATAAATACTGGGGCAATCGTTTCTACAGCCCATTTCTCCATTCTCTATCACATAATACCCGGTCGCCCCGGTGGTCTAGTGGGTAGCCTCGCAGCCTGCTAAGGGCCAGGTCATGGGTTCGAGTCCCGACAGAGTGAATTTTTTCTCGCTAATTAAATCCTGGTCTCCGTTGGAAGCGACGCGCTGCAAAGCTCGTTGTTAGTAAACTTGATAGACTTCATAAGTCGCGAGGGAAGGGATTGCTATACCCTTCTCGCGATAACATGTCTCAGGCAGGAACCGCAGGAGGGGGTACAACCCCCCCCTCCTATGTGACCCCGGTTGGGTCATCTAGCTGGTAGAAGTGGAGGATAGGGGCCAGAGGGGCAGACGACAGAATCCAATGATGGGAGACCAAAAAAAAAAAACACGGGAAAAAACAAGCATAAGGTGAGGGCATATCCATCGAAGAGTAGCAGAAAAGAGCGAAATTGGCCCAAAATAACGAGCATAGTTGGGGGCATCACGGCCGAATAGGAGCAAAACCAACGAGCAGATAATACTTTTGAAGCAGATGCTTGCCGAAAAGGAGCAGAATGGGGAAGGGCCTATCTTCTGTCTTCTGTACGCGTTGCGGGATAAGGTTTCCCCGAACGACAATGTTCCGGCACATTTGACAGTGCACACGACTTGCGTATGACACGTGCAGCTTTTTCGGAGCAACTCGAAGTGAGCGCAGCCGGAGGCAGGCGCAAAATATACTGCTTCTCCCGCTGAGGCACTTGGTCACCTAGAGCACTACCGCTGCTGTAAAAGTCCGCGTTTGTGGGTTGTGTTTTCTTCCTTCACAAAAACCGTGCAGTAGCACGATTTTCTACCGCACACTGCTGCTGGTGCTGCTGCTGGTGTGGATATGACTGCAAGATTCCTGCAGGAGTTGGGTGGCTTGAGGCGATGTATGCATCAGAGAGCATGCCCAGTGTTTTCATGGTTTGTCGTTTGTCATCTCTCAACAAGTGCTGGTTTCCATGCAGGGAGTCGACAGTGACGGTCGCATCATGTGATGCGCGGTGCGCGGAAAAACTTTGACATCGCTTTCGCGTGGGCGCGCGTTGTGCGTAGCCATTGCTCCGCGTTAGTGGCGGCTTTGCCCCCGCACATCCTTCTGCTGTATCCCGCTGCCGTTGCTCGATTCTCTCTTCTGGTATTGTAACGTCTTGCTACTGTGTGGGTATGATACGTGGTTTCATGTTGAGAAGAAGTAACTATTAATAGAAGTGCGCCTGTTGAGCAACAGTCAAAATATTTTTGTAGTTCCCGCGGAGGCTGTCGTTGGTTCGGAGCCACCCCGAGAAATAGATCCTGCCTCTACAAAAGCACTAGGCATCGATTGCGCATGCCACGGACGGCTCGTCGGACAGTCCTCGGGCATGCTGATTCGTGATATTGTACCGAGGAGCCCCGTGCGCATCTCTCATAACGACGCGCGAAAGAACTCGCTGCCCCGAGAGAAAAGATGGGCACAAGCATTAGAAAATATCGAAACATGATATACGATGCATCCATGCACAATATACATATTCACGTGCTTGCTTCTTTGTTTTTTTCTTGTTCCTATGTTATCTTTCGTCGGGGAATGCATTTCACACAAGCCGCATCACGCCAGAGACGTACGCCGGACTACCAAGTATTAATGCTTTTTCAAGAGGTTATGTCGATGCTTTGAAGTTGGTTCGTTCGTTGGTGCACGCTTTTTTCTGGGGGCGGGGACTCTTTCCCTACACCTACCTTGCTTTGGCGTAGCTTGCGCCCGCTCACATTCCCGTACATCGAAGATGTTGTGTTCCGACACTACACAAGGTCTCTTGGCCTTTTTTCGCCGGCAGGGGTTGTATTTTCCCTCTCCCTCCTCTTGTCGCACGACTATGAGTACACCCCCCCAATCCGGTGTTTGCCATCGGGATTGGGCTTTCGTCGCTTGGCAACGACGTTGTAAAACAAGCCAATTCACTTCGTAAACTCGGCAAACAGGTTACCGTTTTTTTTTCTACATATGCTTTTTTTTTGGCGGTAACCATTATGGTGGTCGAGTGGATCATGTTGTGCGGGGTCGAGAACCCTCACTCCGCGCAAGGGGGATGATCGCACCACGTTGTGTTAAAATGGTCAAGCACCCTCGAGGCAGTTGCACAGTGATTACAACTGTCTCAGCAAGTGAAATCACCAGAAAATAAATTAAGGCATACGCAGCTGTCATCCGCACGCAAGGAAGTTAGCACAAGATGCCGAACGCCCTTAGCAGGATGCAACTCACCCTTCATGCGACTCGCCGAATACCTCACGGGGCTTCACGCTTGGTGATGTGAGAGCCTAGTCCGGTGAGAACCCGGCGTGCTCCGTCCCGGCGTTGGAGGGATGCGAGGTCAATGGTCAAACGACTACGGCATGCACGGCTATGAGCACACACACACACACACACCCCTCCTCTTGTCGTCCTCATTTTTGCGTTTTTTTATTTTGGCACTTCTGATGAGCCTCGGTGTGTGCGCAAGCAGTCCTCTCGAACGCTCTCCTCCTGTTTCCCCTACTCGCGAACACGTCAAGGTGCTGTGGGACGTGGGCATCGACGAAGGGAAGGTGTTGTACGGACCGGACTACCTGGATGTGTGGACCATCGATCAGTTCCACCAAATCGGAGCGTCGGACCTTGACTGCGATCACCTTCACGGTGAGTCCTGATGAGGTTGTTGTTGGTGCCGCAGTTCGGTGATAGCGTCGTGGTTGTGATGGTAGTGTACCATCTGTGCGTTTAAGACGTGCTCACGTGAAGTTCGAAAGCGTCGTCAGCGCGTGTCCTCCCGCGAGACCTCCACCCTCAGCAATACGGCTTGCTGCGACTACATTCTGTTTTTGTATTTATGTCTCCCAATACCTGGTCGGCACAGCGTACAGCAGTACCAGCGTGCCAGCAGTGCAACGTATTCAGAATCGTGGTAGAATAGAGGACCTCCACCCACGCCGTTTAGGCGGGAGGTGGTGGTGGTTTCGTTCCTTCCAACATGCTTGTGTATGTAGTGCACCAAGGCAGGCTGCATCTTGACTTGCAAACCCGATGTATCTCGACCTTGACAAACTGCTGATTTGCTGTTGCTGCCGCGCTTGGCGCGTTCTGTTCGCCGGTCAAACCAACCCGCTACACATAAGACGGCATCGGATTCGGCGTCACTCACTCCATGGTGACGATGATGTTCGAGAACAGCCTGCAGCTGGTGAACCCCATGCTCAGCTTGCCCTACTGGGACTTCACGATCGAGGGCGCCGTGATCGACCGCGAGTTCGGCGGCGACTACACCAGGCTGACTGAGGCCTCTCCCCTTTGGACTGCGGACTGGTTCGGCGGCGTCGACAAGAGGGATTACCAGGTAGCTGTCGTAGTCGTCTTCATCGTCTGCTGGAGTTGCTTCAATGGCTTGCTTGCCAGGAGCTGCTTGTTCACACTGCTGTGGGGGTGGTTTCAGTTGGCCGTTGTTCTTGTAGCCGTTATTTTTGCTGCTCTGGCGCTCCTGAGATTATTTTGCTCAAAGTAGGTTGAAGTACCTCCCCCAACGACGTTGTAAAACAAGCCGCCCCCCCCCGGTGTTTGCCATCGGGATTGGGTTTTCTTCGCTTGGCAACGACGTTGTAGAACAAGCCATTTCACTTGTGAACTGGGCAACCAGGTTACCGTTCTTTTTTTGGCGGTAACCATATCGGTGGTCGAGTAGATTATGTTGTGCGGGGTCGAGAACCCTCAATCCGCGCAAGGGGGATTATCGCACCACGTTGTGATAAAATAGTCAAGCACCCTCGAGGAAGTTATAAAGCGCTTATACCTGTCTCTGGAAGTGAAGCACCAGAAAATAAATTAAGTCATACGCAGCTGTCACCCGCAAGGAAGTAAGCACAAGATGCCGAACACCGTTAGCAGGATGCCCAGCGCTCCCTTCATGCGACTCGCCGAATACCTCGCGGCGCTTAGCGCTTGGTGATGTGAGAGCCTGGTCCGGTGAGAACCCGGCGTGCTCCGTCCCGGCTTTGTAGGGATGCGAGGTCAACGGTCTAGTGCGGCATGCGCAACTATGAGTACACCCCCCCGCACTCACCGGTCGCCCCGGTGGTCTAGTGGTATCCTCGTAATCCGCCAGTCGCAGAGGTCGTGAGTTCGAATCCCCAGGGGTGAAAAATTTACGAAATTTGCGGGTGAAAGCGAAACATAGCTAAAAAGCTCTCGTGAGTACCAAACTTCGACGTTAGCACTGTTGACGAGGGAAAGGGACGGCTGGACCCTTCTCGCAATAAAAAGAAAATTCAGCACGCACCGCAGGAGGAAGGTGGGGCATGCTACTCTACATACGCTGAAAAGTGTAGTACACGTCTCACCACGAAAAATGGGAGACTGTCGCCATAATGATTAGGATGAAAAACACAACACAACTCAACTCATTCCTATTGTGAAACACCTTCGATGATTCAAGCGTTGACGGTGGTGTCGGCGCCGCGTTACATACACACGCGCACCCGCTGATCTTTTTTCGTTTTTTCTGCGAACGGTAACAGGTGAAGGATGGGCGCTGGGGCTCCATTCCGGTACCCATTGTCGACGAAGACAAGCGCAACTACCTGGGTGCGGACGTCTACGGACGAATGCGGTCTCCCTGGAACGTCAACTCCCGGCCTTACCTGACGCGCGGGCTGGGAGAGATGTGCGGGCTCGACAGCACGGAGTTTTGTGAGTTTTTAATTTATATCACTGGTGTAGGCGTGCGGCGCTGCTGCTGTGTTTCTCAGTTGGTGTTGTTTGAAATCTCTGTCGGGGTGTCACTCAGATGTACATGCATTCGTCGGTCAGGGTTTTTGTGAACTCGAAAAGTAGTTGTTTGGCGACTGGAAAGCACTTCGGTTGGCATGTTGATCTCTCTCCCCGCCCGCGTGAGAATTGCTGACTTTTTAACGTCCTCCCTCCGCTGCCCCGCTGGGCATCGCCCGTCCGAACCTGGCCACGATTTCGCACCGCAGACTCTTGGCCTGGATGTTCTAGCCACTACGACCTCCAGGACAAGTTCAACTCGTACTACGGCTACACGTGGTGGTCTCAGTACGGCCCCCACGGTCCCGTCCACGTCTGGGTTGGCGGCAACGTCGACTGCAAGGTTCGTCCCCGCAAGAAGGATTGTGTGCCGAACCCATGTATCTGAAAACTGCGTAAATATGCGAAGAAAACTATATACATTACTATACGCATTGAACGTAGAAGTTGTTTCTAGTCATGTTTTTTTATTTTGCGAGGGTAGAGATGATAGTATTGCGATAAGCACCCTTCACATACTTGGGGGTGCAACTCCCGCGAGAGATGGTGGCTGAGAAAACTGTCGCCGGTTGCATAAACCAACCCCGACGTCGTCTGTGCGGAGAAGAAGTGACCACCCAACCGCCCGCCTCGCAGTCACCCCCCTCGGATCAGCACGTACCGTTCCCAACAGGTCTGTAGGCACGACAACTGTCGGTCGACCGATATGCTGCTATCGTTGTCATGTACCTAGCCATCGCGTTCGTTGCCTTTACACGGCGGCGCCGTCTTCGTTTCCGCCAATCTGCCAATATTGTAGCGAACCGTGTGCTTGGCCGCCACGTCTCCTTAATATCATGTCCCCACGGCACCCCCCTGTTTCTTCCCACCCCATCGCACAATTGACCCCCAATACGCCCAACAGAAAAATCTCGACAAGGTTATGGCCATCGTGGGAGAGGAGTACCGGTTGAGTATGTCCGGGTACTTGTTCGTGAAGCGCAAGGACATGTTCCGCGACGCCGTGTTCAAGTGCCGGGGCTTCGCAGACTTCAGCGTGTCGGAAGAGGACGTCATGACTAGCGGGCAATGCGGCTGCCTGGACTACGACCTCGTCGAGGTTTGTGTTTCTTTTTTTCTGTTAGACGGCAATCTTTCGCTTTCATAGTAGAAACGACCACGCCTTTGTGAAGGACCGTCGTCAATAATTAAGCATTCATAGCACGGTTGATAGGTGCGTTGCACATGTTTTTTTGCCGCTTCTCGTGCAAAATTCCCTACATAGGTCCTGCCGCTTCTTGCGTGTGTGGCGTGTGTGTGGCGCTGCCTTGCGGGCGGCGAGAGACTCTCTCCCCGAAATAGAAGCAAACACATTTGTGAGACAGATTCAAATGCCGTCAGTACCACTCTAGCAACGTGCCAAAGGGCACCCGACAAATGGGTACAACAGGGCAACAATGAACAGAACGCTAACTCCTTACCGGCGCCAACGACCCTTCTTGGACGTGTTACCCCTCAGGGCGACGACTACAAGAAGGTCTGGACCGCGTTCACGTCGTTCTACACGTTCGACCAGGAGTTCACAGAGGAGGAGATGAGGATATTGGCCACGCAATGGTGCAACGGAGAGGTCGGGATGGGCGAGTCCTCCCAGTCGAGCAGCCCGCTCGACCCCACCTTCTGGTCCATGCACCCGACCATGGAACGACTCTTAGTGTGAGCACCGAAAACGATTTCTCTCTTTTTCGCAGTTTTTTTTGGCGAACTAATGCGCGAGCAATTGAGAAGTACTCTTTTTTTTATTGCTCTTTCGGTATTATCATGATAATGGTGTCGCGCGAGAAAATGTTGCTTGTTGCCCAACTCCGTGCGCTCTTGCGTTGTTCAATTGGTAGGACTTCGAAGAATAACATCGATCACGTCATTATTTTCCCGCAGGCGAACTTTTTTTTTTTCATTATCGACAGTGTGGTGGTTTCATGTCAACTCTCCCTCATGTCGATGCTTTCTCGTGCTTGTTGATGCCTGCTGCGGCGGCGTAGTTTCAAGCTCCTCGCTGGAACCTTCACTGACTACTCGTGGCCCGACGAAGTTGGGTCGTGGGTTGGCATGGACGGTGTGGAGTACGACGTCATCATTTCGACGCGCTCTGATACGGTACGTTTCCTAATTTTGCTACATTCGGATATTTGAGCATGTTGTTGCCATGTATCACGACATGCTATTTTTTGCCGCCTGTGTAGGCGTCCTTGGGTGTGATGCATAATCTTGTTTGTAGATCGATTTTCCGTTGCGTCTTGCCCCCCCTTTGCATGCCCTACTGTGTTTTCGTTGCTCAACCCGCCTGCCTCTTCCCCCGCCGTTTTCTCGTTGTCGTTGCCACCGTCACACAGTGCAACGGTCACCGAGGCAGCGACATCTTCCCGTACGGCATCATGTCCGACGTCATCACGCCGCAGTTCACTTTCTACGGCAAGAAGGCCCCGAACACGATGCAAAACCGGATGCTTATCAAGCTCTTTGACCCCAGCGAGAACGCCCTGCCCTTCATCTACGACAACTTCGAGTGGTCGCACTGCTCCGAAATGGTGCGTATGGTTTTGCCCCCTGTGTTTCGTTGCTACTGGTTCTGTACACGATGGAGTAGAATGAAATTCCGAGACGAAGGAAGGGCAGTTGCTTCAAATGCCTCGTTCTTCAGTCAGTGGTTCCTCTCCGTTGGGGGCTGCCAAACACGGTGGCCTGGCCGGGAGGGTCTGGTTGAAAGCACTCGTATGTATTCACCCGAAAAGCAGACCCAAACGAACTTCGCTAATACAAGAATTATCGCTGCTGTCGGTGTGTGTTTTGCCAGGGCTACGACTTCTCCGACTTCTTCGACACGAGCACCATGAAGTCCGGCCCCAAGGGCACCGCAGCTTCCGAGGAGGAGAAGAGCAAGACCACCCGTGTCGAGGGCTTCGGGCTGTTCGAAAAGGGTGACATCCACCTGCAACCAGGCTTCGACCCGCCCGCGGCGGTGAAGAAGATCCTCGTGGAGCGAGAGGAGAGGCTCAAGCGGCAGCAGCAGCAGCAGCAAGAAGAGACGAAGCACGTCTGAGTAGGGTCCATCCCGAGAAGAGACGATGGTGGCGATTTGTGTCTTTCTCCCGGGCCAGCCACTGGCGCGAAAAGCTGTCGGGGGGGGGCAGGGGGGCTTGCAGGGTAATGATTTTTCATGTCTCGCTACACCCACCTTACTTTTGATGATGTCATGCGAGGGTTACGGTGGGGGACCTGGTATCAAGGCGATGAGCACGGCACGGAAGTTTGATCTTTCTTTCGTTGCTGTTGTCGTTTGCTCTCGTTTCTATATTATGTGCGTGCTATTCCGCGCGTTTCTTGCCGTTTTGTGTGTCCTTGGTGTCCTGGGCCTGCTTGATGCCAGCGTTTTCTCGTTCGTGTTTGGGGCTCCTATACCCCTTCGTGTTGAGCATCCCGGTGAGTGGTAAGTGGTGCTCGTTTGTGCTTTTCGGATGTAGCATTGCAGTTTTGTATCCTGAAGGTCATGCTTTCACGCGTGAGTCGGGCGGCTCGCGTGTTTTTTTCTTGTCGGTTGGGAGGCCGACGTCTGCCGACGTCGTCACGCTCTTGTAGCGACTGGTTCTACTGTTGTTGCTGCTGCCGGTGTCGCAGCAAATTTGATGGGTAATGGCGTGCGGAGGTAGGCTACACACTGCTTGCTTTCGTTTTTCACGGTCACCGAACGATTTGCATCTCCGCACGTTGGAGGGGGGGCGCGGGCGGGGTTCAGAAGCGGGAAAATCCCGCCTGAAACGCCCATGGTCTTCCAAGATTTTGACGCTGCTCTCGGCCGGAGTGTAGTCGGCGCTTCGTGCGTCCTCTAGGCATCATCACCGCTGGAGGCGGCGCGTGTGATGCTAGAATCGGGAATGTTCACCTCAACTCGCGGTTGAAGGGGGTTCCTAACTCTATTTTCGGGTGGGCGAAGCATGATACCCGGCGCATGGGTAAATGATACTTCCATAACTCTGGAAAAGTCTTGGGGCTCCTTTCTTATGCGTTGGTTTGACACTCTCCCGTTGTTGGGAAGCTGCAACGTGCGCTGGGGGCATGACAGGAGAGTCAGCTTTGTTTTTCAAGTGAAGATGCGTTGTCGGCCGCATCTGTTGTATCTCTGTCGACGGTGTTTGTAATGGCGAGGTTTGCGAGCCGCCGTCCTCCGGCATGCGCATACATTAGGGTTCTTTTTCTGTTTCGTCGTCAGGCCTTTTTTCTGTCGTGCCGTATCCAACACATTTCATGTTTTTTCTTTGATTCTACCGGTTTCTATGGCTCACAAATGTTGCAAGAAAAGTTGCAGTTCTGCAACTTTTCTCGCAACATTCCAAATGTACGCCCAGTATGGGAGCAAAAAAAAGTTGCACAAAAAGTTTTGAAACTTTTCTCGATGAGCAAAAAGTTGCGATCTGGCCAAAAAGTTTTGCAACATTTCCCGAGTCGGGAAGGCGCGAGAAATGTTGCACGGCGGGAATTATACCGGTTCGGGTTTGTTGTTGTATTATTTCCGCCGTGCACTGGGGTGACGGGGTCGCAGGGTCCGACAACCCACTACACAACAAACACACGCGCACGCGAGCCCCACCCCGACGCGCACCACACNCGTGCGCTGGGGTGACGGGGTCGCAGGGTCCGACAACCCACTACACAACAAACACACGCGCACGCGAGCCCCACCCCGACGCGCACCACACTGTGTCACAACCCACAACACATACCCACGTCCTCGAGCTCCACACTGACGCATATCACACCAAATATGGAGAGCATCGACAACCAGTCAGAAGAGACGGTAGTGGCAGCAGCAGCTGCAGCCTGTTCGATCATGATGGGGCTGATCCTAGAAGAAGAGGCATTCGAGGAAGAGTGCGCTGCTGCTGCTGCTGCTGCTGCTGCACTCGAAGAGGAGGAGGAACCCAAGGCAAAGCAGCAACGGCGGTCCTATCCCCGGCCAGAGTACATGAAGTCGTGTACATGAAGTCGCCCTGGGGACAGTGGCCAGGGAAACTCGCAGAGCTGCATGCTTCGGAGGGTGGACTTCACGAGGACAGCCGAGAGGCACGGCAGTTCGTCGGTGCTTTCCGAGTCTCCTACGAGATGTTCCTCGGCGTCGTCAAGGCTGTGGCGCCCGCATTTCCAGCAGCAACACACGACGTAGCTGATCGGGAGTGCGTTCCCGTGGAACTGGTGGTGCGTTGTGACCCATCTGGATTATTACTTGACGGTAGGACAGCATGCGAATCACTGGTCCTTGCTGTTGTACAAGCTGGGCCAGCCAAGAAGCTAACATTCAGTCTTCCAGCCATAAATTTTGAAGGAATCAGAATTGGAACGAGCTCGGCACATCTGCTCAATCAGCCAATCACAGCGGATTTGCCCATGCCTCTCGAAATCGTGTTGAACACAATAGGCCTGTCCTCCATCGGCCGTTTTGCTTGTATGACGGAGAATAAGAAGGTGGAATTACTTGAAATTAGTACAGAAATAAAGTTTGTGTATCTAAATCGAAAATAAAACGGCCGATGGAGGACAGGCCTATTTCAGAACACATTCTCTCCAAAAAAGATAACCCTCCGCATTTTATCTGGGTTTAAAACTGGGGAAAAAAAATATGAAACGCTTTTTTTTGGGGCGGAATTTCATTTTTTTTTGAAATTGTGCACAACGGATGCACACAGCACCCGCTGGCACCGAGGAGTGCACAGCATGGAGAGCCTAGTAGCAGCAGTCACACGCAATGGCTGGCAGAGAACCTCTGAACCCGTATGCTATCCAGAGAGGTCTAAGGGGAAGTGGCGGCTACGGCTCATGTTCACAAGCCGGAAAGGAGACAGGGCAACGAAGAAGGGTTTGTCTATTTACGCCACCGGTGGCGCAATTTCTTATATGCGCCACCGCTCTTATCTCCGCCCACAGAGCTTCAATTGGCACAAACTAAAAATTGTGGTGTAGCTATGACCCATAGCAATCATACAAGCCAACTTGAAGCAAAATCCATTCGGTCGTTGGAAAGTTATGCTCGAAAAAGGGGGCTCAGCTTATACTTATATGCGCCACCGCCCTACGGTGGCACTGTACCCCCGTGGGAGGGCATATCTCGGCATCTACTGGTCGGATGTCACATGAGTTGCCTTCATTACTCGTCTGTTGTTCTGGTACTAGAGGCGCCTAAAGCAGTACGCACAACATTTTTTGCTACAATATGGTGCCTGTACACCCCGATGTGTATGCTGCAACGATGTGCTGCCGTATATGACGTAAGATAACACACCCCCCTGGACGGATTTTGAAAGCTCGATTCATCACCAGCAGAACGAGTCGCAGCGCCGAAAACGGCGGTGTTGAAGCTGTCTTGTCGAGAGCTCTCCGGAAACGTATCGTGTTGTTCATGCATCCTCTTCGTCGTGGAGTAATCGAGCTGTGGAAATCGACCCAGGAGGTGTGTTATCGTGTGTCGTACTTCGGTCTGAAAGTAAAAACTCTGCATGAAAATGCGCCGATGTCGTCACACTTTCGCGAAAGGTTGACCGGTTGTTGCACCTCTGCACATCACGTACTACTTGGGTGATCTCCAACTCTGAAATACTTGCTGCAAGTATTGCTGTAGTGCAAAACAACGAACAACAATGTGCCGCACTGCCTCGTGCTTCAAACTCCCAACCGCCGCTCAAGCAGGAAAATCGCTCAACAGCCTCGGGATCATCGGCCGACCACAGGAACGGCAGTTCAAGCGACAGCGGCGGGCTGGCTCCGACGCGACCCGCGCGGAATTTGCGATGCAGCAGATGCTCACCAGCCGCGAAAAACGCTCGAAAGAGCGGGGTTGGAGAAGGAGAGACAGAAAGCTTCGAAAGGCTTTCGATCAACGTGGAGCCTACCTCGGCGGCCGGATCAAAGACTTGACGGCAAACGTTGCAGCCAACGAGCAACACATCAAGCGTCTCCAGGACGCCCTCCGGACTGGCCACCTCCCCAGCCTTCTCCTCCCCCTCCCCCTCCCTTCCGTGGAGGACGGTGAGAACGCGGGCGATAGGACGTGGGCCGAGGACACGGGAAAACCGCCGGAGGAAATCCCCTGGACGGATTTTGAAAGCTCGATTCATCACCAGCAGAACGAGTCGCAGCGCCGAAAACGGCGGTGTTGAAGCTGTCTTGTCGAGAGCTCTCCGGAAACGTATCGTGTTGTTCATGCATCCTCTTCGTCGTGGAGTAATCGAGCTGTGGAAATCGACCCAGGGGGTGTGTTATCATGTGTCGTACTTCGGTCTGAAAGTAAAACTCTGCATGAAAATGCGCCGATGTCGTCACACTTTCGCGAAAGGTTGACCGGTTGTTGCACCTCTGCACATCACGTACTACTTGGGTGATCTCCAACTCTGAAATACTTGCTGCAAGTATTGCTGTAGTGCAAAACGATGAATAACAATGTGCCGCACTGCCTCGTACTTCAAACTCCCAACCGCCGCTCAAGCAGGAAAATCGCTCAACAGCCTCGGGATCATCGGCCGACCACAGGAACGGCAGTTCAAGCGACAGCGGCGGGCTGGCTCCGACGCGACCCGCGCGGAATTTGCGATGCAGCAGATGCTCACCAGCCGCGAAAAACGCTCGATAGAGCGGGGTTGGAGAAGGAGAGACAGAAAGCTTCGAAAGGCCTTCGATCAACGTGGAGCCTACCTCGGCGGCCGGATCAAAGACTTGACGGCAAACGTTGCAGCCAACGAGCAACACATCAAGCGTCTCCAGGACGCCCTCCGGACTGGCCACCTCCCCAGCCTTCTCCTCCCCCTCCCCCTCCCTTCCGTGGAGGGCGGTGAGAGCGCGGGCGATAGGACGTGGGCCGAGGACACGGGAAAACCGCCGGAGGAAAAAGTAGCCGAGAAGCAGATAATCCGGTTGTGGCAGCAAGCGTACTCATCGTTGGAGGTGCTGAATGAGGAGCGGGAGCGCGACGTCAAGCAGCTGGAGCTCACGCGGAAGGCGAACGGGATTTTGTCCGGCTGCAAGCGNTGGCCACCTCCCCAGCCTTCTCCTCCCCCTCCCCCTCCCTTCCGTGGAGGGCGGTGAGAGCGCGGGCGATAGGACGTGGGCCGAGGACACGGGAAAACCGCCGGAGGAA
>CACKRE030001489.1:3768-19239 GCA_902602495.3 Ectocarpus sp. CCAP 1310/34 | reverse complement strand
AGACCGGGTGGTAATATTTTCAAACCCCAAAATGTTACCACCGGGGTTTCTTATACTGTGTCATTTACGGTATGTGGGACGTGAGCATCTCCGGGAACTGTGTCGAGTACACACGCTCTCATCAATTGTGCGGTGTACCGGCATTCGTGGGCGCAGTGTAGGTACGCACGTCTGTCGAAAGGAACGGCCGAGCCCGACCCGGCCGGGCAAGCGGGCGCGCAGAACGTTTCCGGGCTGTCGCAGGGCCTGGCGCGTTGCTTGGACGGAACTAGTCGGCATGATGTTCAAAGTACACTTGAATGGGGTCAACCGTATATCTTCACGGCATGCCCAACTATGAGTACACCTCTTCCCCCCCCTACCCTTGCCCACGCCCACGCCCACTCCCACGCCGTTCCCGTGGTGACGTACCATCTCAATTTTGTTATGCGCCAATTTTTATTTTGTACTCTTTTTTTCTTGATGTCAGCCGCCGGCTGCCGAGGTGGAGGCGGCGGGCGGCGGGGGCGGCGCAAGCGGCAACGGGAGAGACTTCGCAGCGGACTCGCGACGGTTCTGCCGCAAGTGCAACGCGTACAAGCCCGTGCGCGCGCACCACTGCTCGATCTGCCGCCGATGCGTCGTCAAGGTATTTATGATTTTACTAAAGACCACTATGGTCGGAATTAGAAGGATCACCTCCGATCGGAAATCCATTCGGATACTAGTGTGATTGTTCGAATTCTTCCTGTATTTCGATACAGGGAGAGGTCGTTGCCATTGTGCGAGCGTTGGTTTTAATGGGATGTATTGGAGGAGGGTCAGGATGGGCCATCTGTTTGTCTCATGTGTAGGAGAAAGGTGCTTTCGGAAGGGCTTGTTCTACCAACGACTGTGCTTTTGGGGTGCGTGCCGACTGAATCGCCCCGCCTTAAAGCTTAGAGACCAACAACACACCAAACACTAGGCGAAGGTACTTATTGTGTCGGGAATGTATTTTGTTTCAATCAGGCTCTGTTCACTTTCATGTTATCCGTTGCGGCCAAGCATGGGTTGTGGTTTATGTTTCAGGAACGCCTTTTTGTTCCAATCAGGCGCACTTTCTCTCTGGTGTTTCGACAGGTACTTGTTGAGCCTGTTCACGTAACTTTTGGTTGGTGTTCCTGTGGAGCAGCGGGGGTTGACTGCCGTGTGCGTTGGAAGGTCTTGTTTGCGCCTTCCGTTGCTGTCATGTATTCGGAAAAATATATACACCAATTCACAGAAAGCTACCCGTTCGAGATACTGTATTGCCTCACAGCAAAAAGTTGAGGCGAAAACACTGGAGAAGTTTGTGTGTGTTTCTCTTTCTTTCCGCGGCTTTGTTTTTTTCTGCGGTTCCTCCCACGACGTTCCGAGATTATTCCACCGCCACAAAGTAGTTCTGAAATAGAGCTTCCCACACATACGCGGTTCTGCGTTTGGAACGCCATAGTTGTTGAGCTATGGTGGTTTTGCTGGGGTGAAGTGCCTTCTGCTGTGATGGTGATAGAGCCAACACGCTCCAAGTAGGCTCATTCGAAAGCTGCTCACATGAGCTTTCGCACGAATATCTGCGTTCCGTGTAATTTCGCGGGAGGTGGGCGCTTTTTTTTCAAAGGGCCAACAATCCGACACACCTTGGGGCACTGTATAACCCAAAGTCGAACGGGATATGCTGGAGTCTTTTCAGTGAGTATGCTTAACCGCGCCGGGTATCACGAACGACTCTGCACGGATAGTCTTCGATGGAATTTGTTGTTGTTCCGCTTCTTCCAGTCGCCTGTGGTGATTTTGACCACATGATGTTGCGCGCCTTGTGAACAACGTGTCGTTAACGCTTCGTCTGCCCCATCTGCGCACCACGGTGCGACCTAACGTACTCCGTCACCACCATGGCGATTTCCGTACCGTATGTACCTCTGCGGAACGTGCGTGGAAGCTACACGGGTCCCCATCGTCGCCGGGCGGTTTTATGGAATCGCTTGTTTGTCGTGTTGCGTCTGACCGCTTGGTCCTTGAAGATACGACGATTTGTTCATAGTTTCTCCCTCGTTGTCTCTTATCTCTGGCGGCCTGTATCCCTCTCTCTCTTCGTCTATCTACTTACTATTTATGCACCTCGTTGTTTTATCTCTATCTCTCTGGCTTGGTCGCTTCCTACATATGGTCTAACTGCCCGTCATCTATCTCGTTGGCTGCTCTCTTTGCCCCCCCANCTCTCTTCGTCTATCTACTTACTATTTATGCACCTCGTTGTTTTATCTCTATCTCTCTGGCTTGGTCGCTTCCTACATATGGTCTAACTGCCCGTCATCTATCTCGTTGGCTGCTCTCTTTGCCCCCCCCCCCCCCCCTGTGTCTGCCTCCCTATCTTCCTGTCCCCCCTTTGCCACACCCCGCCGCTCGCCCCATACGCCACCAGATGGACCACCATTGCCCGTGGGTAAATAACTGCGTCGGCATCGGCAACCACAAGTTTTTCATCCAGTTCATTTCGTACGTGTTTGTCATCTCCGTGTACGCCCTGCTTCTGGCGGGGTGGCGGTTCTGCGCGTGCCTCAAGAACATCGGCGCTTGCCACTACTCCCCGGCGAAGGACATGGCGGTGGTGTTTCTTGTGGTGGAGGTGAGAGATAGAGGGGGAGGGGGGGGACAGGGAAGGTTGGTGGGTAGAGAGACAGAGGCACAACATAGAAGGACATGACGGTGGTGTTCTTGTTGGTGGAGGTGAGAGGGAGCGAGAGACAAGATAGGCGGTCTTTCTATTGCCTGCTTTTGTTTTGATATTTCACCACTCCTTGTGTGGCTAGCCAATCAGACAACAACTCCGAGTTCCCTGTTCCCTGTCCAGAAAAGGGAAAAGGGAAAAGGGGACGTTTGTACACGCCCTCATCCCTAAAAGTAGACAGGGATCGTCCGTGTTACTGTTTGCAGAACACACTTGATTGCAGTGCTATCCGCGCAAAGGATTCCGAACCAAGTACTTTGTCGTTTGTCGATTGCAGTGCTATCACCAGATCACCATTTCCACCACGATTCTTACCAAAAACCGCACGCGATGCAGGCCTTTTTCTCCCTTTAATTCTAGAAGATTGGAACCACCTACCGCTCTCGCTTTGATTCTTGTGGCGCAAGTAGATCACAGACTTCTGTGTATTATGCCGTCAACACGGCAACATTCGAAGCGTGTGCTACTCTGAGACGCAACCAACGACGAACTCAAAAGGCGAATAGGAGCAGACAGACAGTCCAACTAGCCACCGAAAAAGGATTGCCACGATGACCGACCGTGTTGTAATGAACGTCTCTGCCATATACACTAGGTTCATTACAACACGACAATAACGAACGATTCGAATCACCAACCCCAAGCGCTTCGTCACTTGTGGCGCAAATAGAAGACAGACTTCCGTGTTGCCCTTCCGTTAATATCGACCACGTACGGCGACGGCTCGCGCAAAGTCTTCGCCGTCATGTCTTGCACGTGTTCGGAGGCTAAGGGTTGGTCATTCGTCAGCTCCTGCATATTTAAGAGAAAGATCGGAAGACATGGCACGAAAGGAAGTGGTAAACATCAGGCAAGATAGGAGACAGGAGGGGGGGNTACTCTTATGTTTTGCATGTTTCAGCGATTAGACCATTGACCACGCGTCCTCGAGAGGACGGAGCATTGTTCCCACAGGACCGAAGATAACCGATGGCCAATCGTTCCTTCCTACTTTGGCAAAGGTGGCTCAATAATGTCATCCCTAGTCTATCTATTATAGACTATCGATATCACTTCCCGCCTTTTCAACCCACTTCCTATCCCCCAGTACGGCTGCCGTCTTTTCCTCGCTGTTCCATGCCTCAATCATCTCCCTGTACTTTCCTTCTACTTTTCCCATCTCAGTCATGTACACGGGAGAGGGGCTTGAGGTAAACACAAATCGCGAAGCAAAACGTCAACAAGAGCACAACAGCTGAGGACGCAAACCAAAGAGCAAAAACGTGCGTCGGTAAGGCACCCGCCGCGGGCTCCGACGTCGGGTGCGCCGAGTGTGGCGGATGGACCGAAGACGTCCAAGACGTCTGGGCGCGGGCCAAGGTTCCCACATGTGCTGCGCAGAGTGCAAGTTTGACAAACGGGCGGACCTCCTCGCGGAGGTTCAGCTGCAACTTGAAAAAGACCGGATCGTTCGTGAGCCCGATTCTTTTTCAATTTGCAGCTGAACCTCCGCGAGGAGGTCCGCCCGTTTGTCAAACTTGCACTCTGCGCAGCACATGTGGGAACCTTGGCCCGCGCCCAGACGTCTTGGACGTCTTCGGTCCATCCGCCACACTCGGCGCACCCGACGTCGGAGCCCTCGGGGGTGCTTTGCCGACGCACTTGGCGCCGTCCGCGTGTAGGTAGATGGACATGACTATCTTCTTGTCCTGGCGGAGTCGGCCCCGAGGGTCTTCCATATGGAAGTAAGGCTCCTCGTGGCCGATCGGCGAGTTGCAGAAGCAGCGTAGGAACGGCCGGGAAGAACTTCCTATTGCCTCTTATGTAGTGTCGGACTGTTTCGCCGCCGAGACGGAGATGCTCCGCTTGCACCGCAGACAGCTGTTCACGTTGCAAGCATCCATAGACCAGGAGAACGACGCATCGATAGGCACGGAAGTGCGCGTTCATGCGTTTCTCAAACAACAAACAAAAAAAACGAGAAACAGCGGCAATATGATTGGAAACAGCGAGCGTGTAACCTGAAACGGTGTGCGGGCGGGACTGGAGTGATGGCTACAAAAAAGAGGACGCTCGTTGATGTTGCTGCTGCCCTCGCTGTAGTGTCGGTGCTTGTGGTTGTTGTTTTTCCTGGTTTTGTTCGGGTTACTGCTGTACACGCCACGACCGTGAGCGATGCGCATGGGCCGTGTGGACCTGTTACTCCTTTGCAGCGTGTTAGCATCCACCTGTTTCTGTAGGTCATAGCTCGGCCGTTCAGCTTCTCTCCTGCATTTGACGTCCCTCTTTCTCCCCCATCCACGTGCTCTTTGCTGTCATTGCCGTCCTCCGTTGTTGTTGCTCGTGCTTGGACGACTCGGCTCTTCTCGTATGGATTCAGGCGATGCTGTTCGGGCTGTTCACCATGTGCATGGTGTGCGACCAGTGGGAAGTCGTGTCCACCAATCAGACGCAGATCGACCGCCTCAAGGGAGAAACGCACTCGCAGCCGGCTCTAGAGATCAAGTGAGTCTGTCGGGTGCATGTGGAGTTTGTCGACGCTTGGGCGTTTCGTTTCGTTCAAGTGCTACTGTCGTTCTCGCAGAAGGTATCAAGAGGATTGATTTTGTACCCTCTGCTGGTTGAACCCCCATCCCCCCCCACCCCCGACGCTTAAGGTGTGGTGTAGGCTGGCAATCTCCCGACCTCTGTATCTAGGTGTGGTGTGTCCCTGCAGAAGGGTCTTACAGTAGCGTGCCAAGGGGCATTAGCGCCGAGGCAAGAGAGTCAAAGGGGAAGCCGAAGACCATAGATAACAGTGGTTTGCCAGCCTCAGGAGCCACAGCAACACAGCCACCGATACGTTTTTTTCGAGTCTTTTTTTCGTTTCATCATCCCTCCGATCGCGCTTCCTATCCCCGTACGTGCATCTAATCAATCGCGCGTGCGTTCATTCAATCATTGTGGTTGTGATGGTGGTGGTGGTACGCAGCGAGCTATTCGGGGGCTCGTCGCGAAACGGTGGGCGGTTTCGCCTCGACTTCTTCCTTCCGACAAGAGTCTCCTTTCCGGCGGACATCTGGGAGGAGGTCATGGGCTACCGCTGCCAGGACGCGTGCGGGCTGGCGGCGGCGGCGGTGGCTAAGGTGTCCGGGGGAGCTCTGGGGGGGGCGGCGGCGGGGGGGCGGCGGGGGGGAGGGTCTGGGTCGGACGATGATGACTTGGACTCGAACGGCGACGTCGAGATGGGCGAGTTCTATTCAGGTGCGTTTTTTTGTGTTCGTGTGGTCGAGGTGGCTGTGTTGAGGTGCATTTTGTGTGTGTCATGTTGGTGTTGGTGGTTGTCTTTCGAGTGCATTTTTTTTCGTGTCACTGGTGGTGTAGGTAGTGTTGGGACGATTGCGTTCATCTCGCACCACGGCATTTGGGGGATGGTGTCGGTTGCTCGGAAGCGCCGCCAACAGCAGTAGCAGTACAACCGTGCTCCTCTGACTTTTCCTTGACATGTTCTTAGGTCGCATAAGATGCCACCGCCCCCCCCCCCCTGGACCGATTTTTAGAGTTGGATCGAATACTGCAGTGACGGTCCCAAAATGACGGCGTGGGAACCGCCTCATCGAAAGCTTTCCGAAAACGTGCCATTTGTATGGCATCATCACCCTCTTCGTCAGGAGAAGGGTAGCTTTGAAGTTCGGTGCACAGCGGGGAGTGGTACTGCATCTTGGGCCAACCTACATACGGTAGCCAACGGCCGTCAAACAAAACACTCAACGCAATGATCAAGCAACCACAGCGGTCTTCTGCTGCTGTAAGAGTAAACCCCGTCCCTTTTCCCTTTCTGAAGGACGAACACTTTCCCGCGCCGATGCCCCGTGCCACACGTTGTCAGCTGGAGGATCTGGTGGCACGGTGAGGGAAAGGAGGCAGCAGCCGGCGGCAGGCGCGGACACTCAGCGGCTTTTGTCGAGGGGTAGGGGCGGGAGCGGTAGCGGGGTGGGGGGGAACGCGGATAGCCGGAGTCTCGGCAGCAGCCCTCTCCGCGGGCATGACAGCTCGTCCGGCTTGCTGCTCCCAGGAGCTGCTGTTAGCAGCAATGGGGGAGGGTTGGGGGGCGGTCACGGCACTCCATGACATGGAGGGGGGAGGGGGGGGAGACTCTTCGACTGCTTTCAGTAGCGTAATGAAGGTACTGGTCGTAACGAACAAGTTCGTGTTATTGTTTTTTTTTTTTCTCGATTTCTTGTGCGGAAGGGAGGGAGAATGGGGCGGGGTTGGTTACTCTACAGCAGTTGATTGTGGTTCACGAGCACCTCGTGATGTGCCTTGTTCGTCCAAGCCACCATTTTCGCAGGCGGGGGCTGCTACAGTAGTGCCCACCTGACCTTATCTGCTGGCCCGCAGGATGTCGCGCTTGAACGGTGTACGCTCCCCGATGACGTAGTCACAGCTAGTAGTGTAATTTTGTTCTCATTTTGGTGTGTGTGGGTGTGGGGATGGATTTGCTGTGGTGTGGTCCGTTATTTTTCTGGCAGCTTTGACCGACGGATCTGTGTAAATTTTACGTCGTAGTTGGCGAAGAGAACAACAAACTCGAAAGAGGTTTCTCGTTTTCGGTCTACAGTCTATATTTGAGAAGTTTTCCTCCGATCCCCCCTTCCTTGTTCATGATTTTCGATTTAATGCTTTTGCCTTTTCCGGGAACCATGTTTTCATACAAGATGGCGCGTGCATTATCCAGAAAGATGCAAGGCTGCGTCGGTTGCTGGAGCTTTGCATCAGGCTCCGAAGGCTTCACTTTGTTTTGGGATATGTCGGGGTTTAAAGAAAAGGGGTCCCACCTCCTCTACCCAACGTCTGGCTGTGGAAGGACGAATGAATCCCTCTCTTTCCACGCGATGGGAGAGCTGCCTGGTGTTGGTGGAAGAGGACCCGGGGTGACTTTCCGCCACATGTCCCAAAAAATGGGAAAGGATACGGTGGGGGACGGGGGACAGACAACATATTAGATAGATGCGTTCGAACTCGTGGACCCACCAGTTCGATATCGTCGTGTGACCACTACACAATAATCACGCGCAGGAGATTGTGAAGGGAGTGAAACGTGTCGCCGCCAATCGGCCAGGTTCCGGTTACCCCTTAAGTAGAGCGTTCTTCTTGCCTACGTGGAAAATACGCAAAGAGGTTCGCTCACAAAAAAGGGCGGGGTTAGTATTACGTAGTAACAACGATGTGGGAAAGGTTCGATCTCATCCCTCCTGTTTCCCAGAGAGGCAACAACAGGTCGGTGCCATACGGCCCACCACTAATCTACTGAACAGTATCGAGAACACTGAGCACTTGATTCTGTGATTTGTTTCAAGTCTACCATGTTCTTCGGAGTGTTAGCTCGTTGATATATATATACTGTACAGACAAGAGCCCTGACCATGCCTGTTACATAGTGCTGACGCCCGGTATAGTGCCGGTGTTTTGGGCGGGCATAGACTGCATCTATGTTGCAGTACATGTATGTACATGATGGCAAATAAACCAAGAAGAGAAATATCAGTGATTGTTGCACCACGAGCAGTTTCTTCCCCAAGCACTCAGCAAAAGTGGTAATGAAAACACAATCAATATCACTGGGTGTTCAAGCAGTTCGGATTTCGAAAAAACTGTGTGGCTGGCTGCGGGGATGGGGCGACCATGGAAAGGCCACCGGTACAAGAGTTAGACTACCTTTCGATGGTACCTTAAATTCGATTGTCAGGTCACGTCGAGACCGCCCGAGCGGCAGGGAGACCGATTTGCAGGATGGTCCTGCAACGAAAAGCTGCAAGATGGAAAACGCCTCCAGAACTTACCCCCCACAAACCCAGAACCTGGCAGCGAACCAAGGCAGCAGTGGCCACTCATACGCCACACTTGGTGAAGTACTTCGGGAACATCTACGCTCGAACCAAGGCGAAACTTCTGTTCAAAATGGAAGATGGTTCGATCCAGGTTGTTCTTTCACAGGGCGGAGTTCAACAAGGCTGCAAATTGGGAGGGTTCGGCTTCTGTGTAGGACTCCTTGATGTCATGAAATAGTTCAACAACAAGCCACCAGTGCCAGGAGTCAAACTCATCGGATACGTCGACAACCTCCAAGCACATCTTCCACCAGGTTTGGCTAGGAACATGCAGGTCATATCCACTGCTGTAACGAATTGGATTCAGGAACGTCTTTCCCAAAAAGGGATTGAGCTCAGTCTCCCGAAATCCAAAGTGCTTTTCCCGGAAGGTCTTTGCATGTCCTCTTTGACAAACGACGAACAGCAACAATTGACGAAAATTGGTCTGTCAGTTGCTGAAGGTGGCATGCCAGTTGTCGGGATCCCAGTAGGAACAGAGGAGTTCCAGAGGAATTTCGTTTCCAAAATCGCCCGTGGTGACCCGGCGGAATTGATACTCCGCCTAGCAACGCTTGACGACCCTCAAGCCAGCTATCAACTGCTGCGTTTATCTGGTGTGCCACGTTTGTTCCATCTGCTGAGGACGATTGCACCGTCTATCACCAACTCTGCCGCAAAAATACATGACAACATGATGATGTGGGCAATGAGTAAGATCGTCCTTGGCAAGATGGCCGACAGCATGAGAATACCAACGGTCAAAGAGGTACGCGCAGACCCGACGAAGAGCGAGGAGGTAGATTTCTTCAAAGGGACAGCTCGGGCGCAGGTGCACCTACCCATGCGAGAAGGAGGACTAGGAATCACGAGCAATGTTCTCATTCGAGAATCGGCTTTTGTGGCAGGGCAAGCGCTGGTGTTCTCCAAGTCAGTGCAAGCATCGACAGGATACACAGTTGAGCAATGTCTACCCCGGCTTGCCCAGCTACCGACAGGATTGGCTCTGATTGACTCGCTGAAGAAGCTAGAGGAAATCATCACCAAAGAGAAGCTTGAAAAAGCTGTTGGGCAGTCATGGGCTAAACTTGCCACAAGTGATGAGTTAACCCCCGCCCTCAAAGGAGTTTACTTGTTGGAAGCAGGGAAGGCGGGAAAACCCCGTGAAGATGGAAACCCTGACGTAGAACATCAACCACCGTCTACCTTCAGCCGAAATGAATTTGGTCAACACTACCAAGTCTTTGGAGCCCAAGCTCTCCTTTCGAAACCTCTTCATGCAGCAGTGCGCCACATGGTGGAGACAGACTTGCAGAAAGTAGTAGGCGAGGAAACGCCAAAGAAGAGGGCGTTGATCCGCTTGGAGGAAGCGAAAGGCAAGGGAGTTTTGTCGTGGTTGACAACGCAAGGGTTGTCAGCAGATGAAAGAATGCTGCCTGATCTATATCGAGAGTCAATCGGTCGTGTACTGGGGAGTCACGATCGAGCAGACTGCAACACAGGCAAACTTTGTGGTGCAGGTGCATTGTTACCATGCAAGGACCGCTTGAGCCGAGCCCACTCCCTCGTCTGCACCAAGACCGGCGCCTCAACCTTCCTCCATAACAGGATGGTTCGAGTGGTCCTCAAGACACTGCGCGAGTGCCATATGCCCATCGCCGTTGAGGATTCTTCCCCTTTTACCACAGGCACTGGTA
Organism: Ectocarpus sp. CCAP 1310/34; assembly: GCA_902602495.3. Classification (NCBI taxonomy): domain Eukaryota; class Phaeophyceae; order Ectocarpales; family Ectocarpaceae; genus Ectocarpus; species Ectocarpus sp. CCAP 1310/34. The sequence continues at coordinate 8,986 of CACKRE030001489.1, read as the reverse complement.
GGGGAAAGGGGCTATACAAGATGGATTTGGTAATCCCCCCAGGATTACACGCAGGAGAGAAGGAAGAGGACCTCTGCACCAAGTCCATTCTGATCGACGTAACAATCGTCAACCCATCAGCAGGTCGAAGCATCGACAAGTCGATCCTTAAGCCAGGATCAGCCCTCGAAGATCGAGCTGCAAGTAAGGCAAATCACTATGCGGGAACTTTCAACCCGTCTAGATCTACCCTCCTTACTGCTGCTTTTTCAACGAATGGTGGTCTTGGCAAAGGCACCAATCGACTCATCGTTGCTATCGCCAACCACTTGGCGCACGAAGCTTTTTGCCGGGGGAATTTTGAAGACGAAAGAGCCTTAGTTCGCCTGAAAACGTTTCATACTAACAGGATTCGGAGACGGTTTACCTTCGAGCTAGCTCGTTTTCTGTCGATGCGAACTCGCGATGTGTTCAAACGTCATGGGCTACTGATCGACCAACTTCCACCAGGGCCAATCGGTTGGGATCTCTGCGACAACGATAGTAGTGAGGGTAATACTTTTGGGAGTGACGAAGACGAAGGAAAGGGAAAGGGAAGAAAGGAGGACGAAGACGACCATGGAACAGGAAAACATGGAGAAGTGGAAGGGAGCAAAGGGTTTGAGCCAGATGACCTTCCCCACAACAAGAAACGTAGGGCTAGGGAAGAACTGCCCAGAGATTCTTGTCAAAATGAGGATCAGAATGATGGGAGCGAAAACAAGGAGGATGCTGGTGAAAGTATTCCTAAACGAACTCGAGTACTAGGTAATAGCCTTGGTAGACGGGTGCAGTTTTCTTCTGTTGCTGCTGTTTCTGTTTTTGATCCGAAGAATAGCTTAGCCTCCCCCATGCTGTCCCCTCACGGGGTCCCAGTTCATGCTAGATAGAAGTGTTTTGTGTTTTCAACCGCACTAAGACTGACGTCTTTTCATTGGTCAGCCGGGTAGCGCGGTCGATACTAATAATAAAAGGACACACAGAAACACAGCAGTAGTGAAAAAACCAGCACGAACACACAGCCCACAACCGGGCAGACTGCACGCAGCCCACACAGCAGATACACCAAGGTTAAACCAGGGGATGTACCTCTCTCTCTCTGTCTCCGCCCCGTGACGCTGACTCCCAGTTCCAGTTCTTACCTTACATACATAGCATGTAAAGAGACACATAATCAGCGTGTAGTGTCGAGCGGTATCAATCACCTACCGAAGAAAATAAATACCTCGCTGCGAACCCCCCGCTGGCGGGCCATTCCTTAGATCCTTTCACGGGCTCAGCTACAAGTACGTGTTATCACACATGATGTATGTACTGCTGTACGAACAAACCCCATGTCGTTTGCCACCGTACGGACAGGACGCAAGGTTGCCAATCACTGTGTCCCAGGGTGTCCTAGAGGGTGTCCTTGCAATCGGAACTCCCTGGGCAAGGTGTGACCCTGTGCAGGGCTATATCTATATAGACTAGTGAACCATCCTGCCCAGGGAGGCGAATGGCTGCCGTCCAACGGGTACAACTGGATTTCTTTGGAGCATTGACCGAAAAGCATTATTTTGTGTGTCATTTGAATTTAGAGTGCCATGCATGCCTTTTTCCATCTGAATTGATTGCCCGTTCGTCTCACACGCCCGCGCAGCCGAAGAAACCGGACCATGGCAGCTGCCACACTACCGCCATTTCCTAGTGGAATATTTGACGGGTTAGGGTTTTCCTCGGTTTCTGTTGACACGATAATTCGAGCGCGTCTCTTCAGCACTGGAATTCGTACGGTACGTGAAGCGCTTGCAAACATCCACCCCCTTTTGGGTCTTAGACTACCTCTTTTTCTTTTTGCGGCCAAAAAAAAGGGGGCGGAGACAGTGCGGGGAGAGACAGAAGTAAGTACAGCAGAGAGAGGACGAGTGTACTTCTGTAGACGCAACAGCTATCTCCACTCATAGGCCATGAGGGCTGCCCGCGACAGGGCGGTGGGCACAGGCAGGATCATTGAAGGGTTGATGCGCGGTCGTGGTGCGGCCAGTAGCGCAGTTTAGGCTTGTAGACCTCGAAAATATCAGTCGTCAAGCCGCCTAACTATTCTATTTTCAGTATATTCAAATGATCAGTGAAAATGACCAGTGAGAGGGCTTGTAGACCCAAAGCTGGTTCTGCTGTCCCCTCCCCAATGTGAGTCGTGCCGGCTCACTACAGCTCCTGTGGTTTTCCCACAATTCCCACAAGCACGCAAGCAAGCACACACCACCAGCACACACCTACCTTTGCATCAGTGGCTCTCTAGGTTCGGGCGAGGGTATGTGTGGGGCTATGCTGATATGCATTACTACCTACCCTGCTGTTTAGTTGGCCTCGTCTATGCGGCTGCTGCTGTGTAGAATAGCCGCTGACATGATGACTGCTGTGCTGGATCTTGGGAGTGTACATGTACGATTTTCGAATTTGGAGGATATATAGACTATGCAGCATACCACGATATCCTGGCCTGTTTGGGCTTGAAGTGCCCCTTTTCGCTGTCCTCCTGTCTTTGTTTTCGGGCGAGGGCACGTATGTGGAGCTATTGATGTGTGTCTCTGTGAAAGGATGTGGGGAGAGATTCATGGTGGTTTTCGGATGTAGAGCAGTGTGTATTTTTCTATATTCCCGCTGGCACTACATGACGTCATTTTTTGTTCCAAAGTTCCAAAGTTGTACGGAGGCGCTCCTCCGGATTTTCAAAAATTTGGAACGAACGTGGGCCCGAAAATTTGGAACAAGTAGCTTCCAAACGTTTGGAAGCTTTCCAAATTGGAGCATCGGTACTACATCCCCAGCCAAGGGCGCCACAAGCCGCACCACAAGGGCTAGGCAACAGCAGAGCTAACTTGGAAACTGTCTGTGTCATGGTGGACAGCAGAAAACGCGGTGTGACTCCTGTTGCAGCGCTTTTTCTCGATCGAGAGTCGATGCTCCAGACGAGGTGCACACAGCAGCGATCCCAACGCGACAGGACAGGGCTGAGCACAGGGGTGGTTATGTCGACGCTCGTTCATGGTCTTGTTCCCAAGACGCAGCAGGCTGTTTTCGAGCCGCGGCACCTAAATGGGGATGAGCACATACTTCCGTGCTTCCTTGCGGACATCTGTAGGCGGCGACACTCTCGAGGATGGATGTACTGCTGTATCGATGGAGTACCCGTTCAACAACTGATTTGGAGCAGCTGGCACATAGTCTACCCTAGAGCACAAGGACGACTACCAGGCAAGTGGGCAGAGGGGGAGGGAGACGGACATGCCCTGTTTGTCTCCAGTAACCCGTTTCCGCTTGGGTTTCCCGGCCCTCTGCTTTATACTACTGCTGTTCTTTGTGCTCTTTTCCTGTACTACTGCTGTAAACTGGTGTGTGCTGCTGTGGGGAACTGACACACCTGCTCCGGTTGTACCGTACCTATGCAACATCCGTGCGGGTACTGTTTGAACATCCGCCTCCCGTTGTCGCACTGGCTACAAATGGCAGCCTCTTCTACCGAGGCTCGACCTTTGTACCACTTGGCATCAGCATTGGTCCATCGGTTGTTTCGTCTCTTTGTTCTTCTACGCTCTTGTATCTGTAGACTATTGGTTGTTGTTTCTCATCGAACACGCTGGCTGCTGTTGCATCGCATCATGTGCAAGAACATACAACGGCGTTGGCGCGCGGTCGAAGATTCGTTCGCTTTCGCCAACGTGGGGCGGATATTGCTGCGAGTTTCGTCCTTCGATGTCACCGTGCTGTTTGGCGTTGCGGAGGAGCTGAGCTTCGTGTCCCATGGCACCAACGACGGACCATTCTATGCACACGTGCCTGGCGAATCTACTGCTGCTGTGCAGGTATGTGCGTTACCTATGGACTGATGTGATACCTCTTGAGCCAACCGGTGCAAAGCGTTGTTGTGAAAGAACGCGTGAAATTGCCGGCATTTAGCAGCACTAGGTTCAGTTGTGTTGGGTCTCTATTGGCGTGGTCACAGCACCAGCAGTGTAGAAGCGTTCGTTTACGGCGATGTAATGTAGATTCGAAACAAGCTACTGGTGTACGACATATTCTTGTAGCCCACCTTTGAGTCGACTATGTACGGGCGGAGCTTGCGTGGAGCTAGAATGTAGGGATGAGCAAACCCTGTCGTACTTCGTCGGAAGGATTTTGAAGGAGACAACCAACTTGAGACAACCCCCCTCTTCAGCAACGCCGTTTTAGCACTGGTTCTGAAGCAATGAAACAGGTTGACTGAGGTACAGCAGGGCAGAGCCGAACTTGTTTTTCGTGCTCAATGCTCCGGAACTGGTCTGTGCGGTCTGCTTTTACTCCTGGGTTATCTTTCGGGCTGGGTCACAAACCCAAAGAGGTTGAGAATTCAGTGTCGTCTGCAAGGGCTTCAATCCTTCCCTTCCGACACCTCACACCATCACCCTAGACCCACCTACAACTGAACAGATATCGGCTATTCGGGCGTAAATTTATGCCTCCAGAAAGAAATCGCCTTTCGAAAAACACGTCAACAATGCCAGGATTCGGTGCAGTACCGAGTAACGTATGGTACAGGGTATAAAGTGGGATGAGGGGTGCTTCCGGAGACGCTAATGGAAGAGAAACAGTAGCAACGAGGCACGCCGTCATCCCCCCAACCCTCTTCACCCACCCCTTCCCCCAGCTTGTAAACGTCGCCGTGGGGCCTCGTGCGAGTATATATTTTACTGTTGCGACATTATTTTCTCGGAAATGAATGTTGACAATGCACCTGTCGTGCGGGAGGCCCTGGGTAGTGAGTTGGATACATGGCGTCAGCTAACAGGAAACCCAACTGCTGTGCTGTTACCTTGCCCCTGCAAATTTCGTGATCTAATGCCTAAGGCGAACATCCAACGATACGTTACTGACAAAATATCAAGAAGGCTGGCATGGACAAGCTAACGGGGTCGAAGTCGACGAGCGCATGGCGATGACGATACTGCTGGACAAGCATCGTGGATACCATCCGGACACAATTTGGTCCCAACCAGAGGAGGGCTAGGGATTGATTTGGTCGGGCGGGCGGGGAATTTCGCGTGGACGTGGTGCCTCAAGGAGACTGTAGATTTGGAGTCGTGGGTAGGGGAGAGAGGAGCTTTACCTTGGGCTGGGACGGGGCCGGCGCAAGCGACAGGTGCTTGTGTATATGCTGTTGGGGGGGGGGGGGGGTACTCTT
>CACKRE030001488.1:4130-19116 GCA_902602495.3 Ectocarpus sp. CCAP 1310/34 | reverse complement strand
CGGTCGCGGCACAGATCTGCATGACCGTCATCACGTTGTGGCCGATGGGGTTCCTGCCGCTGTAGGCGAGCGTGCGAGTGTGTTTCTTGTGGATAGTGCATCAGTCAGAGGATGCATGGTACGTTGTGATGTACGTTAGCCCCTGTCTGTTGAGTCTTTGATNCGTGTGTAATCGCGCCTTGTCCCGCTCGTCGGGTCTCTTGCAGTCCTATCACATCACAGTCGGTCGCGGCACAGATCTGCATGACCGTCATCACGTTGTGGCCGATGGGGTTCCTGCCGCTGTAGGCGAGCGTGCGAGTGTGTTTCTTGTGGATAGTGCATCAGTCAGAGGATGCATGGTACGTTGTGATGTACGTTAGCCCCTGTCTGTTGAGTCTTTGATTTCCGATATCATTGTGTTCTGCTTTTGTGCGTTGGTCGAGCGACACGGGTGGTGGCTGCGGTGCTACGGTGCTGTGGTGCTCCCACCCTTGCTCACTTCACCTTTTGACCTGTTCTCCTGGTCCAAGATCTCAACAATAAAGCATATTTTCCCCAGAAGCCACGAGTTTACCAACATGCACTCTCTCTCCTGCCGCCTTGTCTCAGAGTCTTGATCTCGTGTGCTGTCGACTGTAGTGATACAAGCATCTTCAACACGCGTACACACTGCTTGGATATACTAGTGTTGTGTAAGCTTCAGAGTCCAACGAGTGTTGTTGACCGCATGCATTAGAACGTAATGGCGGCATGTAGGCGGCAGAGTAGAAGAACAGAGGCGTGCCAGACCACAACCAATCGAAAACGGGCCCGCAACTCGTATCCCACAGTCTCTCTCAACATGTGCCTCAAGGTCATTCCCATCTGGGATATAATATACGAAAATCTCTACGGCAGGAGTATCGGTGCAATTAACCAGTCTACCCCTACGCACGAACACAGGCAAGGGTAAACGAACGGCAGTCCTCGGAGGTGATGGGCGAAATCGTGGCGTCGAGGCCCGGTCACGTCACTGAAGAGTTTAATCCCAGCAGCTTGGGAACAAGCCTATGCCGAGTGTGGCTGTTGGCATAGGGGTACATCTTATTTATTTATATAGGATGTGGGATGCGCAGGAGGTACTCCTCCATGCCTCCTGAGATGAAAATGGATCCTCAGACCTTGCTTGGCTGACTTTCGCTCAGCAATAGACTAGACTATATGTGCGACTTTCCATCATTCACGATTGTGGAGTCTGAGCGTCAGGCGACATTTACCTTGTCATTCCCCTTGAAACAAGCTGCCGTGCTCCTTCATATTTGGCGTGAGCGGCATCACACGGTAAGCGAGTATTGGACGCTATGGACTCCCATCTCTGCAATCGCTGATTGTCTGCTTTTATGTCTCAAAACTTCCAAGAGAAACAGGTTTTGGCACATGGCTCTCCTTCTTTGCGCTTCGGGTGATTACTCGCGATGCATTTACCAAGCGCCTCACGGGACTGGGACCTCAAGGTTGTCGAGATGTCGCAGGGGACTTCCCTAGCAGTTTATGCTGTCCGTGTGTTTGGATACAGACTGAGTAGCTCTGTACCGGCAAAAGCAGAGGGAACGCAGACAGGAGCACATGCATACCTGAAGGTTACCACGTGTGGGCCCCCCCTCCTTTTTTGGTGCTAAGACGTGCTCTTACTTCGTTTGAGGCCAGCAAGCAAGACGAGCGAAACATGTACCACGTCGGTTTTTGTGGGCATGATAGAGCGCGGGTGGGTGTGGTTGACAACATACGTTTTTTTCGCTGTTTGCCGACGAGGATTTGCTGCTTGGAAAAAAATTAGCCTCAGGAAGACTGGTGTTTTTCGGGCACTTATGCGCATATTTTTTTTTTGCTCGGGATTCACGTGTCGTGTGTATGTGCGGTCTCATTTATTCTGGACGTCGTTTTTTTCGACGTTTCGACCCATACCGTGGAAGAGTATGTTTTCTGGACGCATCATCAACCGGGGTCAGGAGGGAGGAAGACCACACAACAGGAATTTTCCTGTGTCTGTCTGTGGTGCTCACTATATTTTTCGAAGCGAAAATAATTCAGCAGACGCATTCCATCGTCCACCGTCAACTCTAACTTCTATCGGAGAAGGGCATTGTACACCATCAGGCATGGGGACAACAGATTGGCCAGTACTCCGTGTTATGACGACGTAATTAATGCTACTACATGTACATGAACATGGAAGCTTTTCTTGCCAACCCCATGTCACCGACTAGTAGCCACACCTAAACTTGACGCTCCACGGTGGGGACTATACAACAGGATCTATTGTAGTGCATCTTAGTCTCGCAGCTTGCGTGAAATACGTTCAAGTTGTTGACCCCGGCCGCCTACACTGTATTCGTTCATCAACAGCAAGCAGCAACGACAAACAGCAGAGTAGAGGGAGAAGTGTGGTGCCCCATACTGGCCTTTTGCATTGAATTTACATTGGTTATTGTGTTGACAATGCCCTTCATCACCTTCACGATAAATCACGTATAAGGGAGTGTAACGCAAAAAACCGTGCAGAAAACGGCATCATCGCGGCGATATAATGCCATTTCCGTTGTCGCCAGCTGGTCGTCGCTCTTCGTGGCCATTGAGAAAACACGCCTCGCCACACTTTTTTCGCGCTTCGCGCGAAATAGTTTAATTCCCCGGTGCAGACCCCTACCTGTAAAATCGGAGCCAAATTCCATGCATATAGGGCCCACTTCTCCTCGATCCCTTGCGTGCCTAATACAAGAGATTGAAACGAGCCTCCCCCTTCCAAGTAGCTGATATGTCAACACATTGTGTTCGTTCCTCGAGGGAGTCCACTAGGAATGGCGGGTCGCGACGACGCAGGCATTGAGACCTCCGGTGATCCCGCGGCGGAAAGTTCACAAGAGGTCGCGAGTCTGAAAGCGGAAATGGGTTCGTTGTCGGAACAGATCAGCCAGCTGACGATGCTGCCAACCCTAAGTCTAGGTTCATGCAAGATGGAGGAGTCCGGCGGGGCCAAGGAGGGAGCTGCTGGACGCGGCAACGCTACGGAGAGCGTAGACGCGTCGCCTGCGCAAGCTCATGGAGGGACACCGCAGGTCGAGAGCGCGCGCACTTACGAGTACCTGCACGAACCAGTTCGAGAGTCCGACTCGAAAGGTCGATACGGCGACACAGCGGCGAAGCAAGGGGCTTTGAACCTCGAGAGGTGAAGTAGCCACTTCTCACAACCAAGGTGGCTATGGTAGCACCATTGAGGTGGTACTGGTGCTGGTTTTTATTTCGGTGACGAACCGCGAGAGCGGGTTATCAAAGTGTGCGAGATACATCCCCCCCGTTCAACGGGAAAGCGGAGGACTGCACCTCATGCTTGAGGATTTCCGAATGGCGGCAAGTGGAGCTAACCTGTTGGAACACTGCGTAGAGAGCGGGGGGCTGGAGATTACCGTTAACAGTGGGAGAAGCAAATTTCGCTGTGCCAGCAATACCAACGCGAGCAGGTAGGACTCGCATGCATGGAACTTCCTGACCCATGCAATGACAAAGGGAAGCGAAAGAAAAATCATGACAAGGCCAGAGACGCCCCAGGGAGCGCTCCGAGAGTTTATAGGCATGTAGGACCCAGAATCGTCCATGCAGCCGGCAGACGACCTAAATGGCCTACCTCATCGAAGATTACCCGCGGCTGAAAATCCGCAACATGCGTTGAACAAGATGCTAGGCACCGCCGAATCCCTCTCCAAGAAAGTACTACAAGTCAACGAAACGTTTGTCCACCACCATTTCTTGCATGCCCTTGCGGATGAGTTTGCCATGACCAAACACGCCCTGCGACACAAGGAGACGTTTACGCGGGACGATGTCCTGAAGGAGGATACCATAGAGTTTAAGGCGATCCGGGAGAGGCTGGAGAAAGGGAAAAGCAAAGGTGCGTGAGGCACCGAGGAAGTCGACATCGCCGGCGGCGGCGATCGTCGGGGGCGGTCGTCTGGTCGTGGCCGTGGCGGTGGTCGCACCGGCGGTCGAGATGGCGGCGGCCGCAGCGGCGGGGGAAGCTACCGAGTCGAGGAGAGCAAAGGGGGCAGCAGTGGGGGGGCAGGCGGTGGCGGTGGTGGGGGATCAAAGCTCCCTGGCCGGTGATTCAGGTGTGGGCACAAGGGGTCAGATGGCCGTCTGCACCAACAAGGGGAGCGACCTTATCCCCGAGGTGTGGTCATCGCCATGGGTTGGGGCTACACCAAGGACAAGTGCGCGACGCAGGAGGTCGTCCTGGCGCAAGTCGTGTATTGCGACAGCGACATGGACTCCGTCGAGAACCAAGCATTCTGTCCCGTTGCAGGCTTTCAAGGCGAATGTGGTACCGCAAATGTCGATCTCGTGGGGGCTACGGAACATGGCCAGGATGTCATGCAGTACGTGGCTGATACAGCGGCCACGTGCTCCATGTTCCGATGTGCAAACGCTTTCGTGAACTACCGTGAGTGTGGGGGTTGGGTAAAGGGGACCGGAGGCGACAAGGCCCCCATCCCTCTTCTAGGATACGGAGACGTGATCGTAGTCCTCCGGTCGGAAGGTGGTTGAGTGCCCCTTCCGATTCCGAATGCTGCTCATGTACCGGAGTGCCCCTTCAACCTCATCTCGCATACTACGTTGGCCGAAGAGGGTCGCACGTATTCAGGGCAGAGGAGGGGGGCTTAAGGAAACCACATATGACGGGGGGGAATTGTGATTCCCTCGGATTGGCAAGGTGCTCACTCAAGAGGCTATCAAACAGAGCCTTCGGTAGGCATCGCTTGTGCCGCAATCATTGCTCCTGGCGATGCGCATGCAGCCACCCCCATCGACCTCAACGCACCACAACTCGCACGGCCACGCCCACGAGAAACTGCTCAGAGAAACGGCGGAGCGGCAGGGAGTGCACCTGTTGGAAGGATCGCTGGGCCCTGCCTCGGCTGTTCGATGTCCAAGGGGCAGGTGAAGCCCGTTTTGAAGAGCACGGACACACGCGCAAATAAGAAGCTGTTTCGCCTATTTCTCGATTTGGGGGGGAAGATGCAGCTCAGGAGCATTGGCAGAAACTGGTACACACTCATCATCAGAGATGCTTGATCCCGCTGGACACGTGTCTTCTCTCTAAAGCACAAATCTGACGCAGCTGTTCCGTTTGAGCAGTACCTGGCGAGACTACAGAGCACAGGGGGTTCCGTGTGAGGTGTTTGTCGCACGTAACGACGGCGGCGGCGAGTTCGGGTCGGGTTGCGGAGGTTTGCCGCAGATAAGGTATCAAGCAAGAGTTTACACCCCCCAACATCCCCAAGTACAACGGTGTAGCGGAGAGAGCGTTGGGGTTGATCAGTAATGCCGCGCTTGCATCACGCATCCAAGCGAAAGAACTGTTCCCTGACGCACCAACCAGCCCCGGACTGTGGGCTCAGGCCATTTCCTCTGCATGCAACCAGCTGAACTGCACCGCAACCACAAGCAACCCTGCGCACAAATCCCCCTACGATACGTTCCACGATACACCGCCGCCAATTTGGTCTACGTACCCGTCCTTTAAACCTCTCGTGTTCAAGTCGAGAAGAAAGACAAAGTCACAACCCAAGGGAGAGAAAGGATGGTACCTTGGGCCTGCCCACAATCATCCCCGTGATTGCGTCCGCGCACGAACCGAGCCTGGAACCATGATCACGACCCGAAATTTCACCGGGCGCCACGTGCCCGTTGCTTCACCCACTCCCCCACAGCTGCTGCCTCTCGTAGATGACGAGGAGGGCGAGGAGGACGATATCATGCAGAGCGCGTAGCGTCAAGGTGGAGGGGGGGAGAACGACTCGAGGAGTGAGTCCGACCTCGACGTGACGGAGGCTCGTGGGCCTTGGCGCGCGAAACCGCCCGTGCGCAAAGGGGCGCCGGCGGTACCCGGCAACGGGATCCAACGGGACGATAGTCGAGGTAGCGTCCCCCCGTCGCCCCGTTAGGGAGGGGGTGATTTCGGTGGTGGTGGTGACTTCGACAGCCCCACCGACAGCACTAGCAGCAGCGACCCCGCCGCCGACAGCAACAGCGACAGCAGCAGCGGCGACGACCCCGACGACGACGGCGGTGGCGGCCACAGAAGCCCCGGTGATGCCGGCAGCAGCAAGCCTGGCGACCTTGATGGAGACGACGGTGGCGGCAACAAACCCGGCGAAGACTCCGAAAACCTCGAGGAGTACAAATTCAATCCCGCCGCCAGCCACTACCCGCCGGGACTTGGAGGGAAGAGACTTCTAGGGGGCGCCCCGCGTGCAGGACCGCTGCGCCACGGGGTCGAGCGCGGCCGCACACGGAAGCAGACCCGGGAGCTGCAGGGTTCCGAGGAGGCCCCGAACCCCGAGGAGGCGCTGCTGGCGACCGCCCTGGAGACGGAGCACGGGGCGGAGATCGTCGCGGCCTACGTTCGCGAATCGCTGGTGAAAGAGTACTGTGAGGAGGAAGTGGAGCGCCGCGCAAGCATGGAAGAGCTGTACAGGCGCGAGATGCAGAAGGTGCTCCAGTCCAACGACCTGGAACAGCAGGCGTTCGGTGCCGAGGTCGACGACGGATCTACGCAACGACTCCCTGACCCGCAGTTAAGTATTCCCTCGCCAATCGGGCAGAAACCTGACGACGTAGAGGCTGTGCCGATGACATACAAGGATGTGTTGAATTCCAAGTACAAGGTGTTCTGGGTAGCGGCGATGAGGAAGGAGATTGATGGCCACGACAAGACTAGGACCTTCACTAAGGTCAACGGGCTGCCTGAGGGACGGAAGGCAACAAGTGCGAGGCGGGTTTTTTCCCGGAAGACGAATGAGAAGAGCTTCATAGTAGACTTCAAACCCCGTTTGGTGGCGTGGTTTTTTCCAAATCCCCGGTGGAGTCACTCATCGTCAGCATGCCCGATTGTTGCATCCATTAAGACAGTGCTAGCCGTATCGACTGAGAAGGGCATGAAAGCAGTCCACTGAGATATCAAGCAAGCTTACATCCACGCCAAGCTCAAGGAAGAAATAGTCCTACCTCAAGATGTATGTTGTCGGTGGGCTGGCACAGACGGTGCAGACAGGTGTTTCCTTCGCGTACCTGTAGGTTTTTGTTGTGTAGGCATTCGTTCCCGAGGATGGCACGCTCACAAACCCACCTTGCCCGCCTATTATCGAGAACGGGTTACGATGGTACCAGAATAGCAACCGTTCGTCGCGGTGGTTTTCCGCACGCTATCCGTCGTTCGAATGTGTTGCGTCTTAGGCGTGCGTTTGGAGCAATACACTCACATTGGTTTCGGTTCGTCGCCGTCCGATTGACTGGACAATATCCCCTTTGCCCCTCTGTGTTGTGACACAAATGAGAACGCTTGTCACAGATCTGGTGTGCTTATTCGAGGTGCGTGTGGTAGAGTGTAAGTAAGGTTTCATGGCGCGCATGTTGCCGGTCACTTCCTTCTATGCGTTTTCGCTTTGCGCCTGCCGGACGCTACTGGCGCACGTACCTGCAGGTAGCGGTTGAAGGGTTTGGGTAGCGGTTGAATCGCAATCCGTTGCCTGGTTCATTTCGACTTGTCGGTCCGTCCTTGGGAGAGCGCCTCATGCATGGTTTCCTTATCTCGTGGAAGACATAGTTAATCTTCCCTATTCATGTGTGTCCGAGTACACTATTCGCCCCCGCCTTGCACTGTCAGAAGTGTCCGCGATGTCCTTGAACTCATGTGTAACTCTTCGGTGTGCTAGGTCACGTAATCTTGGGAAACGGGTAGTGAACATCGTCCTGGTAGAAAAAACACGATTGACTTCGGAATACCATGCCATAAAAATGCGAATGGGTGAAAGTCCGCAGGAATACTTTGGCAGATTTGCTGTTTTGCGCAGCAGGTTAGCCTCACACGGCGTCACATACCCCGACGATGATGCGAATTTGCAAGTTGTGTACAACTTGTCTTCCGAGTACAAAATGGAGAAAGCTATGCTTCGTGCCCTTCCGCCCCCCAATCTGACCCGTCAGCACCTTGAAAAGGTCGTGAAAGATGCCCATCAGGATATGGTGACCGCACGGGAGGGGGAGCCGCAGAATGGCGCGGGGCACGCTTTCGTCGCTGCCGGTGGGAACCGGGGCGACGGACGTGTCCAAAATGGGTCCAGTGGGAACGGCGGGGGTCAGGACGGCAATGGAGGCGGTCGGAGCAGCAACAACAGGGCGGACGGAGACAGGTGCTGCGACTATCATCCGTACTCGTCGCACACCAACAGCGAGTGCTACACCCAGCGTCGGCAACGGAAGAAGCAGGAGACTAAGCAGCAGCAGCCTCAGCAACAGCAGCTGCCTCAGCAACAGCAGCAGCCTCAGCAACAGCAGCAGCAACAGCGACAGCACAGCCCCCCCAACAGCAGCGGCCTCAGCAGCAACAGCAACCTCGGGGACCACCGCCGCAGCAGCCGAGCCGCAGTGGGGGGGGCTGGGGGGGTGGGCCCCGGCACGGGCCTCACGGCGGCTACGGAGGACAGCAGCATCATGGACATCCAGCCCCCTCGTACACCGCAGCAGCAGCGGCGGCCCCCGTACGGGCATGCAAGTGTAAGTCAACGGTATGGTGCCGCGCCTCACGAGGGGACCGCGTATGGTAACGAGTACGGGGGATGGGAGCATCAGCCACAGTATCAGCAACCTTTGCCAGACTACAGCTTCCAGCAGCAGCCGTATTACCCGCCTCCGACAACGTACTAGCAGCAGCAGCCGCAGCAGCAGCAGCACTCGACCCATGCCCCGTACCATTCGCCTCCTCCCGACCCAGCCGGATCCCCTGGGCATCTTGACTTCCTCAAGACACGTTTTGTGTCACAATGCGAGATCTTTTCAAGTGTGGAAGCGCGTGAGAATGGTAGTGGTGTCGCTTTGTCTGTTCAGAGTCGCCCTTCGCAGATTGGTAGAGAGCAATTTTGGGCCGACAGCGGCGCAAGCAACACGTTTGCCAGCAGTAGCGAAAACATGTTCGACATGAAGCCGATCCTAGCAGGATAAGAGTTCATCCAAGTAGGGAATGGTGCCTATCTGCGCGTGCAATGTGTTGGTAGCATCAACATGGCATTTCACATGCTTGGCCCTTCGGGCGAGACCGATTTTTGCGTGCAGATGTCGGACGTGTACGTAGTCCCCGGCATCACGTTCAATCTGTTTTCTCTGCACCATACGCAGCGTAGGCAGAAGACTACGTTGGATGAAAATGGCGTGCATCTACTCAATGGCCAGCTTTCCTTTGCTTACTCCGATGTAGGATGTTTTCTTTGGGCCACTCGCTTGCCTCCCACGTATACCGGTAGTGCTGCAACCCTCGGTCCCGATGCTCTCCCTCGTGTGTCTCCCCAAGCTCCCCCGCCTAGCGTTGGGACAGGTCTTGTTGTCGCAAACCTCCCTTTCCCCCCAAACACAGGAGCGGGCACACATGCGAGTACGAGGTTCCAGTCCGCCGGTGGTGCCGCTGCCGATGTTGTACCTCCGAGTGCCAGTGCGAGTCCGAGCTTCCAGTCCGCCGGTGGAGTCGCTGCCGGTGCTGTACCTTCGTCTGCGAGTGCGACTTCGAGCGTCTCATCCACTACGTCCGGTGTAGTGATCCCGCGTTGTGTATTCCCGCCAATCGACGTAGATGTAGTGCCAACGATTATTGCCGACTACCAGCCTGTAATCACAGCTGCCGTAGCGTCGTTTGAGATTGCTTCTCCCTCCGTCGTTGACCCGAGCGATTTTCGCGGAGTTGTGATCAACCCCCTCATCCCCCAGGACCATTTGCCTTTCATGGATATGAACATGTTCCTTGATGTAGGCCTGATAAATGGAATAGACTCGGTCCCACAGGGTGATTTTTTCCCGGATGCGCTTGATGTTTGCGACTCCGCAACACCCCCTCCCCCCTCGTTTGCCGTGATGAGCGATGAATTGGATTGCCTGAAGGGTTTTGTTGCTGGATGCAGTGAGCAGCAAACCGTACCCCCCCCCTCGCATGCTTTGGCGATTATCGCCCCCGGTGCTTCCCCGTTTTCGGTAGGAAAATCCACGCCGACCATTGACATTAATTTGTTCCATGCCTCCACCGGCCATGTAAACGAATTATAGATGCGTGAAACGGCCAAGCAGCAGGGCGTACGATTGGTGGGGGAGATGCAGCCGTGTGTGGGCTGCGTGGAAGCGAAGGGTAGGCGGGCCCCGGTGCCGCGGCGTGGCACCCGCGCGGCGGTACCGTTCGGCAAAATCCACATCGACCTCACGGGCCCGTTCTCTGACGCGTTGGACGGCTCCCGGTATCTGATCATGTTCGTGGACAGCGCATCGCGGTGGCAACGGGGGTACGGGATGCGGGCCAAGAGCGACACCCTGAAGTTCGTGCAGCGGTTTCTCGCCGACATGAACGGCATGGGCACTCCGGGGTGTTTCCGCATGGACAACGGCGGCGAGTTCACCGGCTCCGCGTTCACCTCGTTCTGCGACGCTGCTGGCATTCGGCGCGAGTACACCGCCCCCGACACCCCCAAGCAAAACGCGGTGGTCGAGAGCGCAATATGGCGCGCCATGAAGGGGGGCCACGCCGCGCGCCGCCACATCCTCGCCATGGGCCATGTCGACCTCTCCTCCATCCCCAACGTCGGCGTCAACGGACATCGCTTGTGGCTCGCGTCGGCGCTGTGGGCATCGGCCTGCTTCAACCGCTCCGCGACGAAGGCCAACCTGAGCTGGATGTCGTCGTTTGAGGCGTTTTTCGGCCGGAAGCCGCCCCTCACCGTCGTCCCTTTTTTCCACGAGGGGATGATGCGCGTGAAGCGGGCCACCAAGGCGGACGTCCAATCCACGCGGTGCTTCTACCTGCACGGCGCCAACAACCACTCGACGTCTACCGCCGTCGTTCGTCGCCCTGACACCGGTCGCCTCGCCCTCACCAACAACGTTGTGTGGGTCAACCGCCGGGCAGGGGCGCCGGCGCCGGTACCGGGTATCGGGGGGGGTTCTTCGGTCACCGCGGCGCCCTCGCCGGCCACCGCCGTACCTGCGGCCGATGCCGCACCGCCGCCGCCCCCGCCATCAAGGACGTACACCTACATCCCGCCTGCACCAGCGACCACCGCACCGCCGCCGCCCGCTTCCCCGCCGATCTTCATAGGATCCTCAGCCCCGTCGCCGATCTCCGTCGCCCCATCATTAACCCCACCGTCGACCGCAACAACGCCGCCCCATTCGCCCCCGGGCCTGCCACCGCCGCAGCAGCAGCCCACCAGCGCCACCACCCCCGCTCCCCCGCACCCGCCGCCTTCGAAACGAGCCGTGAAGGAGTTGGGATGAAAGGACACGAGGGTACACGGCCGCACGCGCGGCGATGGAGTGCGGTTCATGGAGGAACAACAACAACCGCCGTCCGGTGGCGGCGCCGCTCTCCACCACCGTCTTGGTCTGTTAGCGATGATGGACAAGGACTCCCTCATCTCGTCGCTCGCCACCCGGGAGGCCGTGGATCAAGGACGCCGCGACATACCGACCCCGCCGCAGCCGGATCCGAGTCTTGGAGGACGTGGAAGCGGGGGCGCCGTGGGAGGTGGGGGGGCCGTGGATTCCGGGGGGGGGGGAGACCGCACATGTTCGCAACGATGTTAGCCACCCGCGAGGATGCGGACGCCGCTCTTCGTGCCGAGCGCCCGCCCGAAAAGATGCCAGACCTTCCTCACTGCCTCGCCAGCGACCTCCGAGTGCCGAAAACGTTGAAGGAGGCCGCCATGCGGTCTCAACATTCAGGGTTGTGGGATGATGCAGTCGGTCGAGGGTTTTTCGGTTTGTTGGATGCAGGAACTTTTAGTCCGGTGTAGCAACCAGTAGAGAACGCGATCAATGCCAAGTGGATCTTCAACTGTAAGGCAGACGAGTACGGATGGCCGACGAAATTCAAGGCAAGACTTGTAGCGCGGGAGGACATGCAGAGGGCTTTGATTGATTGTGGAGAATTGTTTGCACCCACCGTATCACTTCCAGTGTGCGCTTGTTGGCAGCATTAGAATGCGGGCAGCATCTTGACTTGTGCCATTTCGATATTCAGCAGACTTTTGTGCAGTCTGAGCTTGATGAGGATGTTTTCGTGCGCTTACCGCAGGGTTGTGGTAGGTTATCTGGCCTGATCGTGAAGCTGTGCAAGAGTCTGTCTGGTTTGAAGCAGGCATCACGACATTGGCATGCGCACCTGACGAGGTGTTTGTTGCTTTTAGGTTTTTTGCAGTGTCTGGCGGATGCATGTGTTTTTCGATTGATGGAGGAGGGACATGTGATCATGATCATCGTGGTCCACGTGGATGACATTTTTGCTGTAGGGCAGAAGGAGAGGTGTAACAAGTTTGACAGGGATCTCAACAAGATGGTCCCCGTGAAGATCCTTGGAGAGTTGAGGTGGTACTCCGCGTGCTTTTACGACAGAGACGTAGAGCGAGGGCTGTTGAAGATTTCGGAGCAAAGGTTTGCCGAAGAGCTGGCTGCAGAGTATGGCGTTGAGTGGGGGCAGAGTGTGCCTCTGCCTGTTAGCGTGAAGCTCTCCGACTTTGACGTGAATGAAGCGAGTGCTGATGTCCCTTTTCGCGAATTGGTAGGATCTCTGATGTGGTTGGCCACTCAAACACGGCCGGACATTGCGGATGCAGCTCGAGCAGTAGCGCGGTATTGCCCGTCTCCCAAGATGGTGCACTGGAAGGCAGCACTCGGTATTTTAGGATACGTACGCAGAACGAGTTGGATGGGGATTACATTTGAGGGGGGCGTCGTGACAGGTATGAGCATGCAGGTGTTTGTGGATGCCGACTATGCAAGCAAGGCGGCAGACCGGAGGTCGGTGTCTGGGGGGCTAGTGATGTGTGTGTGGGGGGGGGTGACTTGGTTTTCACGAACGCAGAAGTCCGTTACGCTTTCCACCACGGAAGCAGAGTATGTGGCAATTGCCGACGTCTTGAAGGAAGTGTTGTTCTTGAGGCAGGTGTGGCGTTTTATTTTGCCTGATGCGAGTATGCCGTGCATCCCGGTGTTCGAGGATAATCAGGGAGCGATTCAGAATGCGCACAACCCGATCATAAACTCCAACTTGAAGCACATCGATGTAATGCATCACTTTATCAGGGAGCTGGTAGAGAGGAAAGATATTACTATTACTCATGTGCCGACGCAAGTTCAGCATGCAGATTTCTTGACGAAGGCCAGTAGCAAGCAGTCTTTTGCGTTGCACCGTGACTTTATGATGAACTTGCAGTGAAGGAAGTGTTTTGGGGTCGATTCGGATTCTGCAGCGGAGAGAAAAAGAGAGAGACGATATTGGACAAGAGAAAGCGAGAGTCTGACGAACGTGGTAAGGGTGTTGGAATTGTGTTAAGATTTTTCTTGTTTGTTTTGGAGGTGTTGTAGTTGTGTTGGGATTTTGTTTTTGGTTTGGAGGAGTTTTAGTTTTGTTGGGATTTTTCTTGGTTGTTTTGGAGGAGTTTTGGTTGTGTTGGAATTTTTCTTCTGATTGACTTGGGAGGGTTCTTGCATGTTTTAGGGAGGATAGTGGATTTGGATGATTTGAGAATTTTCTTGTTTGTTTTGAAGAGATGGTATAAGAGGAATTTGGTTTTTGCCGAAGCATGACGATCACAGCTGCATCGTCTTACTACTAAAGCAGTAAAGCGCTGAAAAGCTTGCTTCCGCACTTGAGAACCGCATATTTTTCAGAGGCTCGATGCTTGCCGGCTGCGTCAAAGCGAGAGCCTGTTTTTCTATTCAAAGTTCTTTTTTCGAGCATGCATCCACCCATAATAAACGTGGTTCTTGTTCCTCTTGTGTTTACGCCCCATGTAGAGGGTACAGGATTGTTCCTCTGGCTCACGCTCGTGAGCTCTGTGGAACAGAAAATATAGCAATAAAAACCTTGTCCAACAGGACCTCTGAATCTAACACATTTACAAGTTTCCGCGATCCCCATTTCGTGGAAACACGGACATGGAATCGCCTTAAGAGATGCATCATGAGTAACATGAAACCACTTGGAGGTCCACGAGGGTCACCTTCGGTGCTGTTGTCCTCCCCGCATTTCTAACGCCCGTCGTAGCTACACTATTGATGGCCGGGCCTGTCCCCTTTCTGCGACGATGGTAGGACCTCCTCCCTTCTCTACAGAGTTGTTTTTGCTTGTCGTTAAACTCGTGTCAGTTGATAATCCCAACATCTAGCAAAGACTCGGTCCGTGGTCACAAAAATGCTAGAGCCATCAGAAGATCTAAAGAACACACACTATTAGCAACAAAAGGGTACACAAGCCCGAGGAGGCACACCTACAATCCCTGCAGCACGTTTGCGTGCTCACAACTGAAGTACACGCCCAGACACTTCAATTCGACTTGTACAGCAGCAGCATCACCCCCTTGTCCCGCATTTAACCAAAATGAATGTTTGTCGACTACAGCATACTGCCGTCTGAAATGCTGTCTGTACAATAATCNCACAAAAATGCTAGAGCCATCAGAAGATCTAAAGAACACACACTATTAGCAACAAAAGGGTACACAAGCCCGAGGAGGCACACCTACAATCCCTGCAGCACGTTTGCGTGCTCACAACTGAAGTACACGCCCAGACACTTCAATTCGACTTGTACAGCAGCAGCATCACCCCCTTGTCCCGCATTTAACCAAAATGAATGTTTGTCGACTACAGCATACTGCCGTCTGAAATGCTGTCTGTACAATAATCACACCATGGTGCATGGTACACAAGCTCGGGGCATGCAGCTGCTGTCTGAAGTGCTGTCAGAATGAGTCCGTGGACATACAATGAAGAAGAATACCCAACCAGAGCCATAATTGCAATTGTCAATCACCCGAATCCATCCAGATCATCTGTGTGTTAGGCACAGCAGTGTAAACATCGACACTGACTAGGAATCGTTCCACATCGAAGGGGTCTTCCACGATGCAGGTACACAATTAAGGCACCCGGGTTATCC
>CACKRE030001486.1:151-11566 GCA_902602495.3 Ectocarpus sp. CCAP 1310/34 | reverse complement strand
CAGACGCTGAAGAGGGTCGAATGCCAGAGCGTTGAAGCCACGATCCGACAGCGACGTCTACTGTTCGCGGGAGCATTGGCAAGGCAGCCGGACAGGCGACTCCCGATACGACTGATGTTCGGCGAACTGGCATGGGGGGGAGAAGCGACGTAGGGGGGAACAGGAACAGAACTGGCCGAAGTGTGTGCTCGACGACCTGAAGGCATTCGGGGCCGACCACGGATCTACGAAAACCGATCCATGTTGTCTCGGAATCCCGGTACCGAAAGACACGGCACCGACGTTAAAGTGGACGGAAGCCGCGAAGGTAGAGGGGGGAGTACCCTGGCATGCGGAGGTGCTGCAGGGGCTACGAGCTTCATGACCTCCTGGCACGAGAAGGAAGAAGAGGCCAGCCGAAAACGGGCGCTCAAACGAAACCAAAAGCCACCTACCAATGGGGCGGGAGGGGCAGGAGTTGGACGAGGCGGCGAGGGAAGAAAGCAAACGAAAAGAGACGGACCGAGTGGCGCGATACGTGCCGGATTGAATTTCTTTTAGCCTATTCCCCCCCCCCAACGCTGCACCATTGCACCAAAACCCCCCACTAGTGATGACGTACCATTACAATGTATCGCTGGTTGGTAGCCATGTTTGCGTGTTTGCTTGTCGTTAGTAGTCGCTCCACCGTGTGCCTTTTTCTGTCTCTTATTTCTTGTTATTTTCGGCCTGGTCCCTTTTTGTCCTCGGTCTTTTTACTTCACTTTCTCCTTGCTTACTGTTTCTTTAAATTTCCTTCTCTTTTTCTCTTTTTCTCTCTTTTTCTGTGCCAGATGGATTTGTCTCTGCTTGCGTTGTGAAGTACCAAGATTGAACCAAGGGGGTGTACCTCATTCTCTCCGGCCCGTGATGGTGACTCCTAGTCTCAGTTGTTACCTCGCATAACGCGCAGAGGGAGTGGAGAACTCCAGAATATCTGTCATTAATTTCTTTTGACTTGCGGACCCCTCGGGGCCATTTTATTTGAGTGTACCTTTTTAGGATAAGTTAGCCTGCGACTACCGGAATCGACCGCGTCGAGTGTTGTATCAGTACGGACATACGAAGGTACTAGGTAGAGAGAGAAGGGAACGGTTTTTTTATGTGAAGACAACAACAACANACCGAGTGGCGCGATACGTGCCGGATTGAATTTCTTTTAGCCTATTCCCCCCCCCCAACGCTGCACCATTGCACCAAAACCCCCCACTAGTGATGACGTACCATTACAATGTATCGCTGGTTGGTAGCCATGTTTGCGTGTTTGCTTGTCGTTAGTAGTCGCTCCACCGTGTGCCTTTTTCTGTCTCTTATTTCTTGTTATTTTCGGCCTGGTCCCTTTTTGTCCTCGGTCTTTTTACTTCACTTTCTCCTTGCTTACTGTTTCTTTAAATTTCCTTCTCTTTTTCTCTTTTTCTCTCTTTTTCTGTGCCAGATGGATTTGTCTCTGCTTGCGTTGTAAAGTACCAAGATTGAACCAACGGGGTGTACCTCATTCTCTCCGGCCCGTGATGGTGACTCCTAGTCTCAGTTGTTACCTCGCATAACGCGCAGAGGGAGTGGAGAACTCCAGAATATCTGTCATTAATTTCTTTTGACTTGCGGACCCCTCGGGGCCATTTTATTTGAGTGTACCTTTTTAGGATAAGTTAGCCTGCGACTACCGGAATCGACCGCGTCGAGTGTTGTATCAGTACGGACATACGAAGGTACTAGGTAGAGAGAGAAGGGAACGGTTTTTTTATGTGAAGACAACAACAACAAGTCCACAAAAAATGGGAAGCCCGTGGTCCCAAAACCCGGCACATACGACGCGGCGGGGAAACGAAACCAACATGGGGTACAAACCACGTGGAAAAACAAAACAAAATGATAGAAACAAAAAAACAGCTACCGCACCGACCGTTTGAGGAAAGAGCCCTCGGAAACCGATCAATGTATAACCAAAACAAAATAAAGGAGGACGCTTCCTACAGCCGCCCAGTGATTTGTACCCTATTTTTGTTTTGTTTCCCCGCGGCGTCGTATGTGCCGGATTTTGACACCACGAGCTCCCCATTTTTATCGATTATAGAGCTAATGCGAGAAACAACAACAACAACGCGTGATGGTTTTGCGACAAATTTCGTGAATATCCGCTTTTTATGGCCGCAGGAAGTTGCGAGAGAAGTAAATGTTTGTTCGCAACTTTTGGTCTGGAACTTTCGTCAATGCAACGTTTGGTGCGCGCTCTATTATGAGACGGAGAAGCAGGCCCACGTTGTTTTATATCACACCGCGAAAAAAAAAACAGCCGGAGCGTGCGGGAGCGGGTAGTTGCAACATTTTTTCTCCACACTCGCGATAGCCCGAGCCATCAATCCTGGTATAAGAAGGACGCTACGTATAGCTAGCTCCCCCGGCGTGGCATTGCTGTTGCTGTTACCTCCTCCTTCGAAAAGTTATCCATGGAAAACCAAGCCATAAGCACACGCTCTCTGACGGGGTTCGTTTTGGCTCAATCAAAACTTTTTTTCCGACGCGCACGATACCCCAAGGCAACCAAAACATTGGCCCGAGAGATGGAGCAGAGAGCTACCTCCAGCTGAGTGGCCTTGCTATTGCTGTTTCTTCTTCCTTCGGAAAACCGACGAAAATAAACAAACCCGTGGAATAAAATCCCATAACATGAACAAACCGCTCGCGGCTGTTGACGATCGTGCACAGCACAAACAATTGTTTCCAGCGCATTCTGCACCTCACGGCCCCACACATGTGCCCACTTTCGAGACCCTGGGCGGGGCCTGTAGGCCGTCTTACCCTGTGTACACCTTGTGTGCGCCCTGTACATGGTTTCTGTATCGTATAAGGTATGAGTGCTCAGCCCTGTAGGGGCGTGTCATGTTGTAGAGGCACCGTCTTCGTGTCCTTGTACGGGGTCAGGAGCCTGTAGGGTTAGGTTAGGGTCAGGTCGACAGGGCGAAAGAAAGTACAAGGTGTCCACGGCGACGCCTACAAGGTTGGCTTCCTATACAGGGTAGGCTGTCCCGGCCGTAATTTGAGCCAGGGCCCAGTAGGGCTCGATTACGCCCAGTGCGACAGGGCGCGAGAATCTACAAGGTGTTCAGGATTAGCTCTGGAGGTTTGGCTTCCTGCACAGCAAGACAGGCACGACTGTCCCGGCCTAATCCTGGGTCGAGGCCCTACGCGGTTGGCCTATGGTCTGTACGAGAGGGTTCCGACTTGCTAGGGCTAGGATCGCCCTTAAAAAGGTCGGGGTTTGCCATGTAAGGTGGTCGTCCTTGGACTTCTTAAGGTACCATACCATGCAAGGGAGTATCCAGCCACTCCCTAACGTCACATTATTAAAAGGGTGGTATCGCCGAACAGAATTTACACACCCCGCCACACCACGTTTTCCAGAATCTACATGTGAACATGGGCCAAACCAAAAAACTGTTTTCGATACGTACAAAGTACACACCGGGCACGCGGTGGGGTCAAATGTGAGCACCCCTCAAACGCGAAGTATTGACACGAATGGCCCAACAGCAAGAAGAATTATATACCTGTTTTGTGAAAAAAAATCGGAAAAATGCCCTCGCGCATGACATGCTCTTCCAAGAGAGCTACATACAGAAAGTGAGACAGCAGGGTACTTTCATCACGTTCAGCAAAAAAAATAGAACGTCACTCGGCCGCTCACCCAAAATCAGTTGATCCGTGCTACCCCATGTAGGCCGGCGAAAGGATTTCAGAAAAAACCACGCAGCCCCGCCCAACCCTCTCCCCCTCTCCCTCGAGCGCCCGCACACATCCCACACGCTGCACCCCGGCGCCCCATCGCTCCATCAACTCCATCCATCACAAATGCTCAAGAAACCTCTACCGCCTCTCGGCATGTGTCCGCGTGTACCCGGCGCATGCACATGACTATAACTCTTTCCAATTCGCCGCAACGTGTTTTTTTTTCGTCTACCCCAACATCCTCATCGAATATGTCGATCTCTAGTGGCAAAGCGCACACTCTCTCCGCAGAGTTACCGCTGTACCTGCTGTCGGAACGTCGAGCACAGAGAGGTTGTTACTGTAGGTCTCTCATCATTTTAGGGCAGGGAAAGTTGAGAACACATTTGGGCTTTGCGAACACAACCGTACGGCCTAAATGTTTACAAGAGTTCAGGTTCAACGTCAAACATTTATCTGTATGTACCTGGGATAAAGTTCTAGACAAAAGACTCTCGGTTGATGCTGTGGTGGGATTCATTAAAAAGAAAGCGGTCGCACGGCCCGTCTCCCGGCGACGCCAGCCTGAACTTGTGTCGCCACACTTGGCGTCCGCTCCGACCACATCGTTCAGGTCCACACATGCATCCACGATCGGCAGGCGGATGCTCGGGCCCTGGACAGCGATGGTACATGTGCACATGCCGCCTGATTGCGGCTGAAGGGAACACCACCGGGCGCCGTCTACCTCGCAGGACCAAGACCGGGTGCAATGTGACGGGGTCAGGACTACGTTGGTTCCCAACACCGTCGGAGACTTAGTCGAACGCCAGCACCCACGATGTCAACGGGCGGTCGTGGGATCCTTGGCGCGTGTTCCTTCTGTGCTCGAAGAAGTAGAGGATGCACGCCAACGAAAGGCCCGACGCCTGAGCGGGTCCATCATGTACATCGTCGTCGTAGAGCTGCTCCTTGAAGAACTCCACGTCCTCTCCACATCCCTCGCCCAGCCACCAATCCCCACTGGGTGCCGTTCGAGTCGACGCCCTTACATCGTCCCCTTTCCACCGGCCAAGGCCGCTACTTGCCCGCAGAGGAGCGCCGTGCTTGAACCGCGTGCAAACGATGTCCTTGTCGTCGAGCGTGGACGAGTTCAGCCAGCAGTCGGCACAGCGCGGTTGCTCGCATAACGCACCCCCATCCGCACGACCGCAGCTGAATTATGTGTTGTACGCCCCGATCAACGTCTTTTCATCGGGACGAAGAGGGCCCGTGGCAATGCGGGACTCCCACCCGCCTCCGCCGGCGTCGTTGCCCCTAGGCGACCCGGCCTCCCACAGCACGCTTGTCCAGGTTGCGGCGCCGGGGAACTGAGCAGCACGTTGAGCAGCCGTTGGGGTATTAGCGGCGCGAGCGTCCGTCGGGGCGGAAGACGACCCCCCCGGCAAAACATCACCCAACGACCGCAGTACCGCAGAGCAACCGGAGCCAGCCTTGACGGTCTCCACTACATATTTCTTCAACCTACGGTCGAATCTGGTTACCTCCCCCGGAATTTCTTCAGCAAGAGCATCGATGGCGAGGTCCATGTTGAGCCGGCGCGCGTAGTGCGCCGCGGCGTTGCGGCCGCTGTTAGAATGATTGACCTTCTTGTTCCTTTGGTGCGCAGGTTCGCCCGTGCTGGCATCAGGCATGTGGCCTGTGTATATTTACGGATGCAACAAAACATATCCCCACCGCATCACATAGGAGAAACGCAAAGAGGGGGGGGGGATCGGCGTTCCACACGGATCGGCCATCAAATAACAATGCACATACAATAATAAAAAAGAATACGGCGGGTTGTTTTACTCGGGCAGACTCATGAACCTGAGAGAAACTTCTTCATATATTCTCTCAACTCACCATGGTCTTCAATGGCCTGGACGTAGTGCAGAGCAGAGTGCACGGTTGTCCTCACGTCTCACCCTCCCTAGCAACTCCGCATAAACCCCCACCTGCACCACAACACCCCCCCCCCAAAAAAAAAGGAAAAGCCATTGTGCAATGAAAACTGATGCGCACTTGAATGACATGATGGGAAATGCGCTTGTTGCTGGCGCGAGGACTATGTACCAGCAGAAACGCTGGGTTTATATTTCATTTGTCGTACACCCGGACCTGGGAGGACGATGTTTAAAACATATTTTTGTGATCTACCGTCGCCCTCGGTTAGTCCACGGTAGGGGGGGGGGGGGGCAACAAACATGAAATGGGCACATTTTTGGAGGCGCAATGGTTACAAAAGACGCCGCGAGGAAAACGCCAAGAAGTGCGTGGGGATATAATGTTTTTTCGAGATTTTGAGATATCCGAAAGTTCCACCAAACAAAGCAAAAGGTCTTGAACAACAAGCGGTGACAAATCAACGAGATCTTAATCGGGGCGGAGGTGTGAGGCCTCTATGCAAAAAAGGAAACAATAAATTCAATCAGAACTCTGAAGTGTCAAGCCTAGGTATTCTCTGGTAAATAAATTGTAGCAAGGACGATAGGCTAGGGTAAAAGCCGGGTAGACAACGGCGATCTGTCAGACACGGTACGAAAATTGTCAGTGAAGGCCCTCACCGTGTCCCGGGCATGCTCCATGAGCGTGTTGCGTTTAGCCTTATCGAAGGACGGCGAACGAACTGCGAACATCAGAGCAGACGCCCCTTGCAACAGCTTCCGCAGTTGCGCCAACACGGCCTGCTCTCCTCCCCATGTGTCTTTCAAGGCTTGTAGCTCTCGCGACTTCACGTAATCTTTCTGCGCAAGATGGACGCGAAAAGGTGCACAAAAAAAAAAAGGTGTTTGGATCTCGGTGGTTGTCCACATTATCTCCGCAACCCTACACGGTAGCGCACCATAACGCACCCGTCGATATTATCGTATTTTTGCAGGGTCGCGGGCATAAAATTTTATTCGTTTACTGGTGAGCAGTATTTTTACGAGAACCATGGCATATCGCATGATCCTGCAAAATAACCCGCGCCCTCACGTGTAGGCAATAGACAACAATATTACCAGTGCTGTCGCGTCATAGATGACACAGCGGGGCACAAGAAGCAGGATCGATCCCGATAGCCATTTGTCACTACCCTTCAGGGAGGAATAGTTGGTGCATCCGTCATTCAGTGGTGGTGTAGCTGGTGGGTACAGCGTGCTGCCTTGCCGTAGGATGGAGGAGATCACTCCCCGGCCAGCTTCGCTCAGGAGGGCCAGAAATAAACCTGCACCAACGCCTGCACCCCCTGCGGTAAACAGTTGATGTTGTTGTTGTTGTTTCTCACATTAGCTCTAAAAAAAAAAGATTGGGAGCCCGTGGTCTCAAAACCCGGCATACACGACCCCACGAAGAAACAGAAACAAATAGGGTACAAAAACCACTCGGAAGAGAAACAAAATGATAGAAAGAAAGACCAGCTACCGCACCAAACGAGAAAGAGCGTCGAGGAGACCGATCAAAATAAAATAAAAGGAGAACGGGGAACGCTTCCCACACCCGCCTACAACGCCGGAGGGTTCCGTGCCGGGTTCCCGCCGACCAGGCATCCCCCGCCCTGCACCACACCCCAGGGGGTGCAGCAAGACGGGGGGCGAAAAACAAACACATATATATTCCCACAAAAAAAAAAAAAAATCGAAGGACAACGTACACCAGTACCAGGTACTACAGCAGTGCAGTATGCACCAGCGCATTAGTGTAGGGTAGGCACCGCACCAAAGAGGCAGCAGAGGTGGCAGGCAGCCAGCAAAGGAAAAAACAAAAATAACAAGGAGCTCGAGGTATCGTCCAAGATCATCGTAGAGAGGGCATGGAGAACAAGAAAGAAAGAAAGAAGAAAAGCACAAAGAGAGGCCGGAGGCAATACTAAGAGCATACAGCTTACGGCAGGGAAAAGGGAACACAGGGTGCGACAACATCATCAGTTGGGTACGTCGTTCGCCGCAAGCGCGGCCTTGGCCGCCCTACTCGCTTCTACAGCAGTGTCCGGTCGCCGTTTCTTCCCCCCCCCCGCCGCTTCCCCGATTCTCTTTCTCTTCAGGCCCGGGGCGGCCGTACTCTCCGTCTCTGCTTCCTCCGCGCGCTGGCGCTGGCGCTTCGCGGATGCTTCCGCCTCCTGTCTGTGCCATTTCCTCATGAACCATGCCGCCCCGTCCTCGATCTTGTCGTACCACGCCTCCTGGTCCTTGGCGCTCTCTTTCCATCTCCCCCCCTCCTTCTCCTCTTTCATGCCAAACGCCACGAGGTCCTCTCCTAGGCGATACACCCAGTCGCTCTCCTGCCCGCCCCGGTATCCGGTACCCCCCGCCATCGCTCCCAGCAGCATGCGCTTGGGGAGGCGGTTGTCCTCCATGCGCATAACGAAGCCCGCAAAACACAGCCTCCGTTTGCGCACGGTGGCCTCGATGGTTTCCTCGCAGCCGGCCTGGATGAGGGCCTGGGCGTAGGACAGGGGTCGGTCTGAGCGCTTCCGCTTGCTCCAGCCGATACACCGTGTCAGGAACTGGCGGTGGGTCCCATTCAGCTTGGTGTAGTGCTCCGCTGCCAGGCTCCACGAGGCGCACCCGTATAGGAGGGTCTGCACCACTTCAGCCTGGAGTAGTCGGATCTTGAGCTGGCGGTTGGCCCGTTTCCTGTCGTACATCGAAGTGCTGTTCCGGCGGTAGCACTTCCATGCTCGGCAGATGCGGCTCGTGATCTCCCGGTCGACCTTCCCATCCGCGCAGATGGTACGTCCGAGGTACACAAACCGATCTGTCTGCTTGTACGTCTGGCCAGCGGCGCTGACCGCGAACGGGCGTTCCCCCAGCCCTTTCGGTAGCATGCACATGATCTCCGTCTTTGGCTCCGATACCATCAGTCCGAACAGGCCGGCCACGCGCACGATGATGGACATCATCTTTTCGAGGCTCTCCGGCGTGAGCGAGACGATGGCCGCGTCGTCAGCGTAGAGCATGTCCCACAGGGCCTCTGCGACCGTCACCATCATCGCCTTCTTCCCCGCCGACCTGCCCCTCTTGCCCGTGCACTCCACTCGTGTTGCGATCTTGATCATATCCGCCGTCACCTTGGGGTCCTTGTCGAACTCGGTCACTGCGACCATGCGCATCGCGGCAGAGAACAAGTTGAACAGCAGCGGGGCCAGGTTGCACCCCTGTCGGAGACCTTGGCCGACGTCAAACCATTCCGAGTACTGCCCGTCGTCCGTTCGAACCCGCGCCCTCATGCCCTCGTGGAAGTGGCGAATGACCGCCAGCATCTTCGGGGGCACGCCAAAGCGTCCGAGCACGTCCCACAGCAGATCTCGGTCCACCGAATCGTACGCCTTGGTGAGATCGACGAAGCACGCGAAGACCGCAGTACTCTTCTTCCTCGCGAGCTCATGGAGCCGCTGGATCGCGAACAGCATGTCGAGCGTCGACCGGTGTGGGCGGAAACCGCTCTGCTCCTCCGGGAGGATGCCCTCTCGCTCGCAGTAGTGGCTTAGGCGTGTTGCAACGACCTTAAGCAGCACCTTGCCGGCGTGTGCAACGAGAGAGATGCCCCGGTAGTTGCCGCACTCCATCGTGTCCCCCTTCTTGAACAGAACCTTGATGGTGGCGTCCTTCCACTGCTGCGGTACGTTCCCCGTCTGCCACACGTCCACGACGATGGCGTGGAATTCGCGGAGGAAGCCTCGGTCTCCATCCAGGAACAGCTTGATCAGCTCAGCCGGTAGGTCGTCCGGCCCGACGGCCTTCCTGTTGGCCATTCCCCGCACCGCCTCCTCAACCTCGAATAGAGACGGGATGTCGTCGAGCGGAACGCACGTGGGCCACTGCTTGACTCTGTCGGTCGCATGCAGGTCGATGGTCGGCGACTTGGTGTTAAGGAGCTTGTGGAACCACCGCGCCCACCGCTGGCGGGTAAGCGTGGGGTCCCGAAGGACCTTACCGTCCTCGTCCTTGATGTTCTGGGAGGTAAGTGGCCTCTTACCTTCGACGTCGATCATCTTCAGGTGCCTGTAGAAACCCGCCTGGTCCCCCTCACGGCTCTTCTTCTCGAGCTGCCTCACATAGCCCTCGAAGAACTTTTCCAGTGCTCTCCACCTCGCGCTGCTGCGTTTCTTCCGCGCCGCCTTGAGCTTCGCCTTCAGGGTCGTCTCTAAGTCGCTGTTCTTTGAGGCCCCGCGCAGCTGCTGTTGGGCCACTCTTATCTCCCTAGACGCTTCGGAAATCTCGTGCTGCGCTTCGCTCGTGTACCATCCTCCCTTCCCTCGTGCGCTCCTCGCCAGCGGCGCGATCTCCGCAGCGGCCGACATCACCACAGCGGTGAGCTCGGCGGCGGTCTCTCCCGTTGGCCTGCTGAGGGCCGTGGGCGGAGGGCGGTTGAGAGCCCTGTCTTGGAAGACGGCCCGTAGGTGCACATCCTTCCTCAACCGTTCGAGGTCGATACGGATCCGGCTGCTTCCGCTGTTTCCCCGCGTTCGTCGGTTGGGTGCGACACGGGGGGGGGAGCGGACAGTCGTATGCACCAGGTTGTGGTCAGAGTCCTTGAAATCGACACGTTTGACGGAGGCATTACGTACGAGACGCCGGTCCGTCTGTCGCATGAGGATGAAGTCGAGGCGGTGCTTCTCCTTCCCCTTGTTGGAGCTCTGGAACGTATGCTGCACTCCTCCTTTCGGTGTCCGGAAGTAGGTGTTGATCAGGGAGAGTCGGTTGTCTGCTGCCAGTCCGAGAAGTCGTTCCCCGTTGTTGTTCATAATGTCGCGTCCGTACGCGCCCATAATCTTGGCATCGCAGCATCCGTCTCGCCTCCTGCCAGTACGTGCGTTGGCGTCCATTAGTACCACGAGATGGTCACGGCTATGGACCTCCCGGATCTCTGCGATTGTACAGGTCGAACACAAAAAGGCGGGGGCGCATTGGGGAAATCAACAAGATGTGCATTCATACTATACTGCAATCTCGCTGTGCTTTCAAGCGGTGCTTGCACGGTGGTATCATCAGCTGAGGTTTCCCACGAGACACAACATTCAGGCCGCTGACACAAAACACCTGTGCGTCAGTCTGCCGATGACGCGCAGGCCTTCTTGTTTCACCCAACACAAGCATACGGGCGCCACGAAGTACCTCATCTTCTGTCTGCCGACCACCCGGAATCCTTCACGTTTCATCCAACAAAAGCATACGGATGCCAAGAAATGCGCGCGCTTCAGACTGCCGACCACGCGCAGGCCTCCTTGTCTCACCCCACAAGTCTACGGGCGCCAAGTAGTAACTGATCGTCAGTCTCCCAACTTCGCGCAGGCCTTCTCGTTTCACCCAACACAAGCATACGGGCGCCACGAAGTACCTCATCTTCTGTCTGCCGACGACCCGCAGGCCTTCTTGTTTCACCCAACACAAGTATAGGGGCGTCAAGAAGTACCTGTGCGTCAGTCTGCCAACAACCCGGAATCCTTCACGTTTCATCCAACACAAGCATACGGACGCCAAGAAATGCGCGCGCTTCAGACTGCCGACCACGCGCAGGCCTCCTTGTCTCACCCAGCACAAGCATACGGGCGCCAAGAACTGCGTGTACTTCATCTTGCCGACGACGCGCAGGTCTTGTCGTTTCACCCAACACAAGCATACGGACGCCAACATGATCTTCTGTTTGCCGACAACGCGCGGGCCTTCT
>CACKRE030001485.1:0-11282 GCA_902602495.3 Ectocarpus sp. CCAP 1310/34 | reverse complement strand
AAACTCTAGAGTGTTTGCGGCCTACGCCACTTATTTATCGGGTGAGACTGTTTTGGTGATGTATTAACTTCACGGGAGGTAGACGACCGTCCTTCACACGGACGAAAGAGGGAGTGCTCAAAGAGCGGCTCCCACAGCAAGGAGGGGCCCCGTGAATCATCGCGGTGCCCCCTATCAAACGGTTTACCAGTCTGCGTGACACAAAATCATCCAGCACATGTATCCAACAGCAATGTTCGCAGACTCACGAACAGGCACAGCAACCATGCCGGCCAGGAGGAACAGCAACCCATACTCTTCGATGGGAAACCCCGTCTACGACGCTCTGTCTGATGTACAGGAGGACCTTAGGCTGATCCTGTACGACGTCCGAGGGAACACTCACGACATCGCGGTGGGTAATCCTCGACTAAAGGAAGCACTTCGTAAGGCATCGAAGGTGAATGATCCCATCCTCAGCAATCCGCTGCCGTCACCGTTGCAGGTGTGCGTTTTGCACCCTACGACCCACCGTTGTTCGTTTGTCTTCGTTGCAGTTGGAGCCCTGTCGTGCACACCTAGAGCATCCACAGCAGTTGCAAGAATCCGTGTAACAGGGAGCAACACTCCCTGAGAACAGACGCGGCGGAAACTAGAGATTGACTTTTCGCGCGCTATCGCTGCTGTTGCCCGTATCCAATTCCCCTCCTTGAGTGGCTCAGGGGGGTACAATTCCTTACAATCCTGCCTCCCTCCTGGTTCTCTCTCGGTTCCTCCGGCCTCCCTCCTGCGTTTTGTCGCTTGCTGCACGTCACATGTTTTGCTGCCTTCCCCAACATAAAAAAAATAAAATTACAATCGGAGCAACAACCTACGGTGGCTACCACCCGAGCGTTCAGGATTTGTTGCTCCCAGGTTTACTCACATTTCTGCAGTAGCAGTTTTTCCTGCGTTTTTCCTGTGGTTTTTGAGGACAACCTGCGTTCGTGCGTGCTCGTACGAAGTTTGTCCCCCGATGCGAAACACCGCCTGTTGCTGCATGCATGCGCCATCCTCGCAGGGATCCTTCGAGATTGGCGTGGGTACTCGCCTTCACACAGGAGCATTGGCACCTAGCCCNGACACGGAGTGTAGGGTGTCAACAGTGTCCGCTCGCAATGTGGAGATTGACGTGAAGCATGCGAGGGAGGTAGACAAGAGCAGTGCGGGTGCTCCCAGGAAGTCGGGAGGGAAGGGCGGGGCCGACAAGAAAGGCAGGTCGGGAGTGGATGAGGGGTCGGAGCCCGGGGAGGGCAGGGAGAGCAGGAAGTCAGATGGGCAGAAATGGTCGGGGCGTGAAAAGGAAACAGCGAAGGGGAGCAGTAGGAAGGGCGGGCGCTTTACCGACGATGAGGATCCGGACGGGAAATAGAACGGAGGTCAACAAGGCAACGACAAAAAGGTGAGACAGGCTTGCTACGGTCACCAACTTTGAATGGCAAGTGATGGAGGTACACGGTAATGCCGCTGCGATGCCGTATGATACACCCATTGTCATCCGAGCGCGTCTTGTTTCGACGCAAGGGGGAGGGGGAATGCTGTCGACTATTGTTGATGGATTTGTGGTTGTGTCCATTTCCCCGCTTTGTTGGTGTGCAGAGGAAGCAGGTGGGCGATCCTGATGAAGATGAGGATCCCGACGATCTTGCCTCCGACTATGAAGACCTTGCCTCCGACCATGAAGACGACCACGATGATGTAGACGACCGCGATGACGAAGCCGACAGCAATGATGAAGACGACCAACAAGGCGGGATCAAGAAGGTGGTCAAGAAGGTAAGCCCCGCTTGCGGCGGCTCGAACGTTTGCACTCGGAATGGACTAGGCAATACCAGTCCCGACAAAGTATTTGGTCGGCTTGAGGTCTCTGAGCTTCGTCTGAGCTTGTGATTGGACTGCGCAATCTCGCGGCCCTTTGATGCGTGGCGCATGCAGGAGCAGGAATGTGCCAGCGGTAAGAGCAAGGGCAAAGGGGCGGATAGTGAAACGGACGAAGACCCGGACGAGGAAACTGGGCTGTGGGGGGACGTAGATGGCGGAGAATTTGCGCACCTTGGCCGCGCGTTCGACGTGAAGGAGTCAGCCTACGACACGTGGGCGGCCGCATTCGCCACGGTCATCGGAGAGCTCGAAGAAGAAGGGCATCTAACCCTTCAAAAGAAGAGGCGCAAGTTGGTGAGTTGAACAAATCTGGTGTTTCGATTGCACGGAGGTTCATTGTATAGCCTAGGGAAGCCACGACATCACGTCTTCACTCTGAAACAAGCTGGTAGAATCATTCGCGGTTCAACCGATGTTTCCCAATGCGTTCCCAATGAATTTATTTTGCCTTCCGGCCTATGTGCCCGCAGACGACCGACAAGAGCAGGCACTACCTCTGCGAAATCGTCTGCAAATATTCGGGGGTGGCGCGTAGGCGTGCGCCCCAAGTGGGGAAGCAGAAGAGGATGCGGAAGAGTAACATGGTGCGTAACATAGTCTGAGGCTGTTGATGTTCAGAGCCGGAGTTCGCTGCGAGATTTTCGCGGGAGAGTGCGTCGGCCCCCTTTCAACACGCGTCGCGGGATACCCACATCTCTTGCGACGCATGTCCCGTGACTGTTCGTGGTGCAGATCAGGTGCCCTTTCAAGATCCACATGACGTGGCGAGTTGGGGCGACTAATCCCACCATAACGTCCGTGAGGATGGGAACTCGTCGTAGCCTATGTGCTCGTATCGTACCTCGCCCTTATTTGCGGCCGCTGAAACAGCTACGTGACCTATATGGGGTACCTGTCTTCGTGGTTGCGGTGTTCTCTTCTTCGGGAAATTGTCGCCGTCTATTTGTCGTTCTTTTCTTGTCGTTTATTCGTTCCGTTTCGTTTTTTGTGGTGTCGTCATCCGCTACTCCGTGTTTTTGTACTCCAACGAGTAATTCTTTCGCCGTGTTTTCTGATTTTCTTTTGATGTGACCGTCGTTCGTTCGACATGCTCGCGTGCATGCCAAGCGGGTGCCTCTCTGCGTACCCAAATACCAACCCTCACGCCACACGAAATATCTACTTGAGTCGTGCGTGATGATGACAAGCCTCGTCGCTGCCGTCAGGAAATCCCGTTTTCCCTGTTCCGACGGGCGTTGTTACCGTCCTTGACATTCCCGGTGCCTTTTTTGCCGCTTTTTGGGGCGATTCTTGTGCGTTTAACGTTCGTGTTTGATCCGATCGTGCACGCTAGTCCTTCTGTAAGCACAACCACAATCCCCGGGGGAGTGTCTCAAGAGCCCAGGCTAAAGCCCTGCCGCCCACAGTGGTCGACGAGAGATTCGATGACGTCCGCAAGTGGACGACGGCTGGCGTCAAACCCACGGACATGTTCAAACTGCTGAAAATGCACTACGACGGTTTGTGCTTGGCGAAAGATGAGAAGAAGAAGGTAAATTGATTTGCACGAGCTTTACTGGCGGGCGCTGCGCACGGGCCGTTGCTGCAGTCGTCCAAAGCCCGAATGGGGAAGGGGGGGTGGAGGGGGTGGGAGGTTCGAGGGCGAGCAAATGTCGTAGCCGTGCTTGGCGATCATGGGGTGTGTATGTCTGACAGGTAGAATCGCCCCCGATCACAAAAATCGCGCGAAACCGAACCTAAGCTATACTGTTACATTACGACGTGGGTGTGAAATGTTCGTTGATAATTGGCCAACTTCCTGGACATTCCGAACGTTTTCCGAACCCTCCAAGGTGTATAACGCCATAAAAAAGATTCAAAACGAGTTGTACTCCACGCCTGAGGATGGCGCCAATTTCCTCGCGAAGTTGGAAGCTGAGCCCGGGATGTTCGTCAAGCGCACTTTCGACAGCCTAGGGAGGATCGTTGATGTGTTCTGGGCCACCGTCGACCAACAGGACAAGATGGCGGCGACCGGCTGTATGCAGATGGATACTACAGTGTTCACCGACAGGTACCTCCGACGGCGTGACTGCTGAAGTACGTTCTGCTCCGTTTCAACCGACCTCGTTGCTGTCGTTTCGAGTTGCCCTCTGTCTGTTGAGCTTCGGTTGTCCTTACCTACGACCCGCCTCCCGCGTGCGCACGCCACACCTTTTACCTTCGTTCGGTATCTGCAGGTACGGGTGCCCACTCCTGTTCATAGTGGGCGTGGACGACGAAAACCGCACGTGCGTCTTGGGACAGGGCGTCCTGCGGTCGGAAAGCACCGAAACCTTCAAGTGGTTCTTGGACTCGTACGAGGAAGCTGCTGGTGGACGGAGGCCAAAGGTGTGCTAAGCAACCCGAACCCTGTAGACGGTTGGAACCTAGAGCTGTCCACGGTGGGCGTGGACGGATGTTTGACATGCACAGTTGCCAGCTCAGGAGTCGACAACGCGTATCACATGTCGTCCATTCGCACCTCCTTGTGTCTACGCCGACTTAGTACTTCCCCTACACGATATGCCAATGAAATAATGTTGTGGGGGCATGTGTGCCTTCGTCTCTTCTTTCGTGCCGGATTCGTATAGGTCATGCTGACCGACGCAGACCAGGCCATGGCCGCGGCCTTGAGGGAGTGGAAGACCATCGTGCACCTGTGGTACTTGTGGCATCTCAACAAGGACGTGGTCAAGCACTGTTCTTCGTTCTTTTCTGACCCGAGGACACGGGAGAAGATGCTCCGTCTATTCAGAAACGCTGCGTACGCCGCTACGCCGGAGGTGAGGATAGTGTGGGCTGCAGTTGCTTCTTATCTTGCANGGGGCATGTGTGCCTTCGTCTCTTCTTTCGTGCCGGATTCGTATAGGTCATGCTGACCGACGCAGACCAGGCCATGGCCGCGGCCTTGAGGGAGTGGAAGACCATCGTGCACCTGTGGTACTTGTGGCATCTCAACAAGGACGTGGTCAAGCACTGTTCTTCGTTCTTTTCTGACCCGAGGACACGGGAGAAGATGCTCCGTCTATTCAGAAACGCTGCGTACGCCGCTACGCCGGAGGTGAGGATAGTGTGGGCTGCAGTTGCTTCTTATCTTGCATCCTTCATGTTCTGCATTGCCGCCTCTGCCCCGACTACGTGAGTGGGTGATTTATCCTCGGCCACCTCGATCGTCCGTTCGTTGCAGGCCTTCGCTGCATACCGGGCTGACCTGGAGAGGACCGTTGCGACCAGTACATCCGGGACCTTCTCGAGTAAGTATGGTGCCGTATAAAAAACCAAGCGCGCGAGTCATGCTGCGTAACAGCCGTGCGAACTTGCTGCGCCTGCTCCGTAGCAGAGGTAGCCAAAGACGTTTTCTATGCTCAGTCTTTTCGTCGGAAAATGTTGACCTCGTGCTGGTGCTGTGAAGGGAAAAAGCGAAGTGGGCCTTCTCCTGCCGGCCGACAGCGCTCACGCTGGGCATGGTTGCCACGAAGCGCACCGAGGGCATGTTCGGGGTGGCGAAAAAGTCCGGGATACACAAGAAGCTGTCTCTGTGCGCTCTGTGGGACCGCCTCCAACATGTGTACCAGACAATGGACATTGAGCACGGCAGGTGAGATGAAGTGAACCCGGATCTGTAGAAGTGCGAACTCCGCTTTTACTACGTCAATGTGCGACGGTGCACTTGGGCGCGTGTTGTTCGCCTCGGTGATATCCTCGGCGAAAGTAATTGTCGAAGATCAAGTCCTCAGTTGAGGCCTCCTCGACCGTGAGCTCTGACGAGAGTTTGCCATAGCACGCCTTCAACTTCCTTCCGAAGCGGAAGCTCACAGGGGTGCAATTCTCTTGCGGACATTCCGGTTGACCTCGTTCGTCCAGGGTTGCAAGCCCAGCCGTGAAAGCCGAGTTGGCTTTTCAGACGAAGCACTTGGAGGGGTTTCTCGCCCCGATCCGGGAATAGCTCGAAGGTGTTGGCGTCAGCCAATACTGCCAACTGGTGAANAGTTTGCCATAGCACGCCTTCAACTTCCTTCCGAAGCGGAAGCTCACAGGGGTGCAATTCACTTGCGGACATTCCGGTTGACCTCGTTCGTCCAGGGTTGCAAGCCCAGCCGTGAAAGCCGAGTTGGCTTTTCAGACGAAGCACTTGGAGGGGTTTCTCGCCCCGATCCGGGAATAGCTCGAAGGTGTTGGCGTCAGCCAATACTGCCAA
The DNA here is from genome assembly GCA_902602495.3 of Ectocarpus sp. CCAP 1310/34. Classification (NCBI taxonomy): domain Eukaryota; class Phaeophyceae; order Ectocarpales; family Ectocarpaceae; genus Ectocarpus; species Ectocarpus sp. CCAP 1310/34. The sequence continues at coordinate 5,164 of CACKRE030001485.1, read as the reverse complement.
CTGGTGAAAAGTTCGGAGAGTTTTCCGGTTTCCTTTTTCCTTCTTATCCCTGCCGTCTGGAAGTTGAACATCCACGTTACCCCGTGCGCAAGACAGTAACATGTACGCAGTCGATACATCTACCCGTTTGGAACCCCTTCCTGGTGCGTACCGTATTGTTTTTCCGGGGAAACAACCCTACCACATCGCAGTGCGCCCCTGTCCACTGCACTCTGCAGGAGGCTAAGGACGAGCTCGGAGGATCCCAGTCGTACGACGTAGAAGTCATCTGCGTAGGAGCGGCGGACGACGAAGGCCACCCCGTGCCTCTGGAGGGTGATGTCCTGCGTCAACAGCTTGAGGCCGCACACTTCGACTTCAATCTTTGCGAGGAAGGGCCGCCCGACACTGACCTGGAAATCGACTGCAAGCTTGACCCGGAGGCTGAATCGACCGAAGACAACACCGTTTGGGCGCGTACGTCTTTGGAGGCGCTGTTGGACCTCTTCAGCCGAGTTCCCGTCCATCTTGCCGCCGCCGTGCCGTACAAACTCACGCCTTCACGGCCGGGCCATGTTGTTGTATCTGGCCCGGGTGGCTTCTACTTGTGCTCTTGTCTGAAGCTTATGCGCCACGGCCTACCATGCAGGCACTACTTTGCCGTGCTTTTTCGCTTCGTCGGCGGCAAGTTCGGGGGAGTCCTTCTTAACCACGAGTTCGACGGCAACAGCGTGCACACACGCTGGCGGCAATCACCAGACGGCAGCCACGCCCCCTGGACCGCCTCCAGAGTGTTGGAAGGGGCAGGGCAGGGCGACGGCTGGGATGGATGTGACCACGGCCAAGACGACAACTTCTGGGGGCCGACGTACGACGACGACGGCGGGGAGGGCGGCGTGCACCCCGCAGAACGTGCGGCAAAAGCGGCCGCGGATCGATCGGCGAGTGACCATCGCCGCGTGTTCGCGACTCTGATGGCCAGGAACAAGGAAAACGTCACCGAAATAATGAAGACGGTTCCACACGCCAAAGCCTCGGAGATACAGGCTGAACTGGACAAGTGGGTGAGGTTCCAGCTTGCCGAAGCTACCGGCGAGAAGAAGAGCGGGAATCCAGCGCAGGTAAAAGCGAAAGGGAGGCCTAAGATATCCAAGTCAGAGGGATCAAAGACGTCTCTGGTGCTGGGTCTGGAGCAAAGACCCGTCGGCCTACCAAAGAGAAAACGTCGTGGCGTACGACACGTAGTCCCTAGTAACAGATCAACGGCCGGGACACATGGATAGTTCAAATCGTGTGCCGCCCTTGTCATCTCGTTCCCGGAGTTGCCAGTCCATATCACCTCTTGCGTGGTAACGCTGCCCAGCTACTAGCGGACGTTGCAGGCTAAGCCTGATGTTTGGAATTTCACGCGACAAAGTATGCGCTATGCGTGCTATCTGGCCTTATCTGTCTGCGCGTTTTTCCGTTCAACTTTCTGTCTTTTGCTTTACTTTTTCGCTGGGCCGTGTTTATGTTGGGGCGTTCTTGTTTACCTACGTTATGCAGGCGCAGCTATCCGAGTGTCGGACCTGGTCGTTAGCGTTGAATACAATGTTTGTCTTGTACGCAATGTCTATCAACATCCTCTCCAAAGCCTGGTCGTTGGGATGTCCACTTTGTAGGCCGGCAACGCGAGGCGACCTTTCTCTGTGCCGTCGGTAGCAATACCGTGAGTTCAACTCTCTCTTTAGCCCTCAACTAAACCTATCAATGTATGACGTTTTGGCGGGGTGGAGCCACGNCTCTGTGCCGTCGGTAGCAACACCGTGACTTCAACTCTCTCTTTAGCCCTCAACTAAACCTATCAATGTATGACGTTTTGGCGGGGTGGAGCCACGTGTACGCCGAATACCGTCTCGAGACTGTCCAGGGCAACCCCCCGCTCCCCTCTTCACCCGTATCGCCCATGTGCCTGTTCTAGGGACTCGAACATATACATCGGACATGTACATTCCTCCTAGACGCACATCGGAGAATAGCTCGCACGTCGACATGGCACGTGGGGGCGCCGTGGACCCCGAATTTAGGCGTATCTCTGCGCCAACAGGATGAAATTCACCCGCCACCGACTCCAACGACACTCGCTACCTCTAGCGACACAGCACACAAAGGTTGGTGTCGACTCGTCGCCTTTTGGTTGAAGACATGAGTGGTGTCGTAGATAAGGCTCAACTACGACACCACTCTCGGGGCGGCCGGACTCCTGCGGGTGACGGTATCTCCGCAGCCACCGGGCCGATGCAGCCGAGTAGCAGCTTCCGTGATAGCTGAAGATCGTGGCTTTCCGAAAAACTCGGTTTTACGGTCATTGGAACTCTGTGCGCTGAGATGTGGGTAGTGTCGTATCTAATCTTATCTACGACAACATCCCCCGGGGCGCTGTGGCCCTCGGATGTTGGCGTTCCACCTAACCCACCGGATGAAATTCACCCGCCATCGACTCCAACGACGCCCGCTACCTCTAGCAACACAGCGCAAATGGTTTGGCGTCGAGTCGTCGCCTTTAGTCGAAGGAACGAGTGGTGTCGTAGTTAACCGCTAAACTACGACACCACTCTCGGGGCGGCCGGACCCCAGTGGGTGATCGTATCCCCGCAACCACCGGGCTGATCTAGCCAAGTGACGGCTTGCACGATAGCTGAGGATGGTGTGAACCCATTCGAGTCGGTTTTTCGTTGATTCACGCTCTGTGCGCCGAGATGCGGGTGATGTCGTAGTTAACCTTATCTACGACACCACCCTGCGGCACCACCGTTAACCCATGGGTAAGCATATCTCGGCTGACACAGGTCCGATTGAGGTCATCGACGGCTCTAACGATAGCTGTGGGTCGTGGCGAGGTAGCGTGAGTAGTTCTGGGCTGCTGTGCGCTCATTGGGTCGACGTAGACCACGTTTGGAGGTTTATACCGAGCTCGCGATACCTCTGTGCCCCTTCCTGAGTCTGTAACTCGAGAACTACCGAGTCGAATGAGATGTCAAAGTACTTGCGCGATCGCTGCGGGCCGTGGCTACCTAACGAAGTCAGTTTTACAACGATTGAAGCCTTGTGGGCTGAGATATGGCCTGATACCTGAGGGGACCCTGCACGTGATGCTGCGGAACCCCCATTTCCGACAATATCTCCGCTACCACGTAGCGGATTAAGCTGAACAAGGGCTTGACTGATAGCTACGGGCAATAGTATTCTAACGAAACTACTTGGGCGTTTATTAGAGCCCTGCTGGCTGAGATATGATCGGATACGTGAGGGGACCCTGCCTATGATGCTGCGGAACCCCCGTTTCAAGAATATCTCCGCATCCACTCAGCCGATTGGTTAAAACATAACTTGTGTGATAGCCTAAGACCGTGGCATTGCAACGAACTTGATTTGGCCTTTATTGAAAGCCTGTGGACTGAGAAATGGCAGCCTACTTCTAGGGACCCAGGCCGAGATGCTGCGGAACCCCGTTTCTCGATGATATCTTTCCAACCGCGTGGCCCCTGGAGTTGAAACAAAGCTTGCGTGATCGCTAAGAGCCGTGGCGTTCCAACAAACCTAGTCTGACGCCATTTGGAGCCCTCTGAGCTGAGATCCGGATGGTGTCGTAGTTAAGGATTTACGACAACGGTGTCGTGTTTAGCGTTACCGATAATCGTTGTAGTATACGTCTCACCACGAAAATTGGGGGGACTGTACACACACATTGTAGCCATCATAAAACTTCAAGTAAAACGAAAACACACAACACACATTCTGCTGCACATGCACCAATCAATTCGACACGGAGGAACATCCTCCCAGCTACATCCGTGTCACGCTGCAACTGCGAGCCTGCAACCGGTGCTGCTCAGCATGGCACAAGCGCCACACACACATGCAACTGAATGGAAGACCACTGCTGCATCTACAGCAGCAATACAATCATGGAGTGGCTCGATTCCTATCCGTGTGAAAGACAAAAAAGAACGAAACACGACTCCTGCACCAATAAATCTAGACTTGTCTAGGTCATTACCAGCTGACCATTACTCACCAGGCCCTGCGGACCCCGAACTGGCGTCTCCCTCCATGACGCTCTGTTGTTGTTGTTGTTTCTCACACTAGCTCTATAGTCCACAAAAAATGGGGAGCCCGTAGTCTCAAAACCCGGCACATACGACGCCACGGGGATACAAAACAAAATAGGGTACAAACCACTCGGAACAAGAAAACAGATTAATAAAAAGAATACATCAGGTACCGCACCGACCGTTCGAGTAAAGAGCCCTCGGAAACCAATCAAAATAAAACAAAAACAAAAATAAAGGAGGACGTTCTACAGATAGTCTAGAGATGGATTTGTTGTGTGACATTAAGAAAAACAAAAAAAAAGGAGGACGCTTCCCACACCCGTCTAAAAAAATAAAAAATCATAGGGTAACGTCCCAGCACCGTGCACTACGCACCAGGGCATGGGAGTAACGGAGCAAACAGGACAAAGAGGTGGCAGATGTGCAGACAGCCAGATGTACAAAAAACAATAGCAACAGCAAGAGCGAGATCAAGGTACCCAACACAGCAGCGTAGGCAGGGAGGACATGAAAAAAAAGAAACAGCACAGAGGCCGGAGGCAATACAAAGGACATACTACACGAAGGAGTAGAAAACAGCAGGGAGGGAAACAGGGCGCAACAACATCAGCCGGGTACATAGCTCGCCACAAGCGCTGCCTCGGCCGCCCTACTCGCTTCTACAGCAGTGCCCGGTCGCCGTTTCTCCTTCTCCACCGCCGCTTCCCGACTCTCTTTCTCTTAGGTCCAAAGATGGCCGAACTCTCTGCTTCTGCTTCCCTCGCGCGCTGGCGCTTCGCGGACGCTTCCGCCTCCTGCCTGTGCCACTTCCTCATGAGTCATGCCGCCCCGTCCTCGACCTTGTTGTACCCCTCCGGGTCCTTGGCGCTTCCTGTTGGTATGCCCTTGTTGTGTGACCTCCAGAGTCCAAAGAGTGTTGTTAACGGCATGTATTATTGTAGGGGGACACGAGGGAGAAGGAGGGAGGAAGAGTGCCAGGCCCAAAGCCAGTCGAAAAGGGGGCCCGCAAGTCGTATCTCAACTCGTATCTCAAGTTCTCTCCGGGAGCCGGTATACGAGACCCTAGGGTCCCGTATATAAAACGCGACCCT